>OX465094.1:58683805-58905688 GCA_949987625.1 Chalcis sispes
ACATCGATCGCGAGAATAAACACTTTTTTATTCGTTATTTGAAAATGGGAAAAGATAATATTTATTCATCGCTTTTTAACCTGCTCTTTGAAATCTATTATTGAACATCGTGCTTCGTTTTCGCTTACAGTTTCTCATCGTCATCTCTCTACGAGTCAGTAACAACAATAGGGCACGATCAAACTTTATTACGTAAACTCAAATTCTTACGGTACTCTTCAAATGCTTTAGTCGATCGTGAAACTGGTAACAGATCGTTTAACATATGTACATGTAAAAAATAAAACATTATAAAAAAGAAAAGATTTTAAACTCAATTTAGCCAATTAATCCTGTCCCATTAACTCGTGCAGAAAATCATTCGCACGCTGAAAAAAGCAAACGATAACATACCGATGACGACCGTTAAACGATTTGCCTTAGATTTATTCATTCAGGGCATATGTATAGACATGCAAACGTGAATAAATATAAAGTAAAACAGCGTGGGGATATTGAGAATAAAAGAAATGTTGAAGCTCGTGGTGGAGCTTGGCTGGCAACGAACTACCGTTCGAAGAAGGAGGATATTTCCGTGGGACGTATATAGTAAAACCGGTCGAGCGACGAGTATACGCAGGAGAGGTTTGCTTGGGATCGAGGCGACTCGATTTCCCGATGCTTGAGAGAGTAACATAGAGTCGAGGCTGCGACACAACTTTGATCTTTCTCTCTTTCTCCCTCTCCGACTCTCTCTCTCTCTCTCTCTCTCTATTTACTCATCACCGCCTCTCTTTTTCTCTCTTTGAGTAAAGTTGGCGTGTTTTAATGCGATGGATACACGTGTGTGCGTATATTTATATGTATATATATATATATATGTATACGGAGTCAATTACATACCGATGTTTCCGGTCTTATCTGCGCGTGTGCGCGAGCTACGTGGCGCATAATCTGCCTAACGGTTTTGGCGAACGAGGCAAGTGTCGCCGTTGGCTCCGAAATTTTTTCTTTGTTATTAAATACTCGAGGTAAACTATTTTCTCGAGGTCTGTAAACGTCTGTGAGGTATGTTGCATTGCTGTTGTTGGAGGAAAATATCATACTACATTGAATTTTTTTATGTCGGAAATCGATGTAAAGTATTCTTAATTTATTTAGTTTGATCGTTTGTCAATTTTGAATAATATGTATTATTTGTTAGATGAAATTCAAAATATAATGAATGAGATTTTTAAATGAAACAAAATTAAATAAATTAATTCAAATTAGTCAATAAATGTTACATAAAATAATCAGCCTAAAATAATGCTACAGCAAAAGTTTATACTTAAATAATTAAATCGAATTTAACGAAATATCATTTATTTTACGCAAGAATAGGACCTATTTCACAATAATTTTCTACTTTAAAAGACATTCAGATTTTTTCGATTATTAACCTAAATGTTTTAGTTATGACTAATATTTTACTTTTTTTTTTACTTTTACTATTATTTTACTTATAAATTACTTTCTAGGTATAAATAGCTTTTTTATTTATCTAAATTATATGCATAATATTACAATTTAAAATGTACACATTGGATATAATATAACAATACAGCAACCATAATTACACTAATTCCAAAAGTGAAAGAAATAAAATTTGTCATCAATAGCTTACTTATGCATCATTAAAAGCTCATGACTCAATTTTAAGAGTAATAATTTGAGAAAAGACATTAAAGATTGATACATTTTCTCTTATAAAAAATTTTTAAAAGATAGTTGTACTTTAGACGCTATTATATATTCATCAATTTACATTGAATTTTAACTTACAATCTTCATTAACAATCAATATTTTTAACGATTACTTCACACAAAGGATGCAAATTTTATTAGGAAATGAGAAAAGTAATATTCGTACATTAGTCATCGATGTTACATGATGTTTTTTCTATTTTTACATTCATCAATCACTGAATCAATATTAAAGGTTAATGTAAAATAATATTAAATATGACGTACACTGGATACAATACAAAGATAAAAATATTATAAAAAATATATTTGATATTTAATTCGTAAAATATTCATTAACATTTTGTAAAACGAAACAATAATACATATTATAAATATGATAATAGCATTTTACTTTTTTAAATAAGTAATTAATCATTTTTGACGTTTAAAAAGAAAAGTTTTTAAATTTCTTCTTGCTTGAATTACAAAGCGACTCTCGAATATTCAATGGAAATTTAATCAACTACTCTTCGTAAACAGTCGCTTAAATTAAAAATGTACGATCACTTTCTAACCAATATACGGGTACATACACACAAATTTTTAAAGCCTAAGCAACGCATGACACCTTTGGTATGACTTGTGCGCCGTACGTTTGGGAAAATTTTACCGCAGATCTTTAGCCTTTGGTATCTTTTTAAGATTCAATCGGACGTTCATAAACACGTACAAGTTTATAAATTTCTCCTCGGTGCAGTACATCTCTCTCGGAACTCTCGAAAGCGCGGCTTTACGTAACTTCTTTAAAGGCAAAAGTAAAAGTAGCCGTGGGATCATACTCGCCCGAATGCTCGTCGATCTTTGGATATAATTTTCTGTTGGTTTTTTTACCCTCAAGTTAATCAGTATCCCGTGCGTAATTTAATTAAACAAGGAAAATACGAAAGATAGATTTACAAGGGGATGAGCGTCAAATTATCAAAACTTAATTGAAAGCATTACACAGAAAATTTATTAAAAGTAATTTTTATAAGACCAGTGTATAACTTTTTTTTCCTGCACCAATGAAATTTGGGCTTATTCCCGACGAAGCTGTTGCTTTCTTACTGTGTTTCATAATCATGTATGAAATAGGTATGCTAGAATGTCGATATAAGGTAGACAGAATTTTTATTTTGAAATGCCCACTGAATTGTTTCACACATAGATGAATAAATCTTGCACATAATTTTTTCAATTTCATTTTATTAATATAAATTTCTATTAACGTTGCCTTCAAAATAAAATTACTTCAAAATAAATGATAGTACCTATAAAAAATAATTGAGAATTCATACGAGCTTCTATTAAAAATAATATCGATTTAATCTTGCATTTTTATCAAAAATTTTGGAATTTTATATTATTTAAATTGACATTCAGTATAAGTAAAGCATAAACTATATTCTTTAATACTTGACGGTTATTTCTTGGATAACATTTGCTGCGTACACTTATAAAGCCAAGTAATCTCAAGTTTCATGGCAATGAATACGTTCATGCGTGTAGAAATTTCAAGGTTGAAAAGAATGCCATTTTTTTTCTATGTCGTTTATAAGGATTCAAACCGATACGATTCTCTTTCGTAAGCACGCAGTTTTTTTATTTAACACAAAAATACAAGTTGTTACTTACAAATAAATTTTGTGTATAATCGTAAATATAACTTTATTGCCATTAAAAAAAAAAACTATCATTTTGAATAATTTTATTAATGTAAGAATGAAATTTCAGTTTTTATGAATTTGAAAAAAAAATTGATGTAAGATCGATGAAACTTCTCAAAGGATCGTAAGAAAAACAAATTCGATCTCTTGAATATTTTCCTCATTGAATTTTCCAACGGACCGGGTCAGGTCTATTTTCGAATAACTCCACAGCTATGTGTACAAGATACTTACTATACATTCCTTGAAGCTCGCCTCTTCGAGCCGTTCAAAGATTTCGTATCCGCTTAACTCGCCGCCACGATGTCCCGTTAATCGTGTATATATATATATATATATATATATATATATATATATACACACACACACATACATATATACGTACACTAGCCATAGCGCCCGTTCTCAAAAGTCGCGCGCAAGCCACTTGTATACAGATCGACCGAGTGAGATTCGAGGCACGCGCACCTCGACACATCTATAATACGAAATGAAAGATAGAGAGAGAATGCGGCTACGGGAATCATAATTAACGGGGCGCGGGCGATTTTACAGTTATATATGTGCAAGAAGCGAACAAGAGACGCAGCGATTATTATCAATATTATTATGTTATAAAAGTTTTTGGTTTGTAGGGAACAGTATATTGTGCTTTTAGTGCTAAAATAAGAAATTATTTGGGCTAATGAGTGATCCATAGGAAACAAAGAACAGAGAGAGAGAGAGAGAGAGAGAGTTGTGACATAAAGTATATACCGGGAGAAAAAATACGTTTTGAAAATGGGTTTGCGTAATTACATAAAATATTTACCTTAATGGTAAGCAGTTGGCATCGATGATGTTCCCTTTGGATAATTAGCGAGCGGTAATAACTTATGCGGGATTGTTTGTTTACTCTTATGTACTCTTAGTACGTTTTGATTCTTTGTCTTAATTGCTTGTACACACAATTTTAAAAGAAATCTAAGAAAATAATCTTTGACATTGTCTAGCTTTCATTCATCGCGAAATTAACTTCAAAAATGCCGAGAATTCTGAATTAATTTTTTTTTAATTCTCTCATTACAGAGAGATAGCTTTATTTATAATTGTCATGAAAGGATAAAACAACTTGAATCGCCTTAAAGCCAGTATGACACTATTTTACAAAATTTTTCAGTAAATATATTTTATTAGCCACCTTAAAATACATAAAAATTAAAACAATATTAAAGGTTCTTTACGCAATATTCTAAAAATCTCGATATCATTATTTTAAAATGATTTCCATCCCGAGATAAACACAGACAATTTTCGATAGAATGATCAAATCAACGAGCCGCGTCGAATTTAAGCTAACGCGTATGTGTGTGTGTGTGTGTGTGTGTATGTGTGTATATATGCGACTCCTTCGCAGCTGCTCTTTTTCTCTTCCCGTTTTACCTGCGTCGGAAGTTCGCTCGTTGCACGCTCTCCTCGCGCCTGCAGACATTGCACCCGCAACGTGCTCGTTCGATCGTATCGACTTTCGTGTATCGTTTCCTGTGTGCGTCCCGTCGATGTGCGAGTTGTGTGTAAGGATCCTCGTTGTGAGGATACCGTTCGGGCTGACGAGTTTGCTCGATAAAAATTTTAAAAATTAGATTGGGGTGATGATATTGATTTTACTTTTTTTTTTAAGTATATCGATATTAATTAGTCGGTAATTTTTGTTAAACTCTCATTGAAATAATGAAATAAAATTTTTATTCGTATACCGTATAGAAAACAAAGTTATAACGTAGTCATCAATTTTGTTAGTATTTACATATATTTGTATAATTTTTTAACAATTTTTTAAATTTTTCTCTGAAAAATTTGTATTTTACTATTGCTTAAACTTTTAAAATTAAGTATAAAGAAAACCTTATAAAAAAAGTTAAAATAGCTTTATTGGCTGAATACATTGAAATGTTAAAATGTGATATTGCGTAAGAAATATTTGCCGATAAAATCGGTAGCTTACATCATAGGTAAATGAATAAATTTTTTGAATGAATACATATGTGTATTCAAGAATTAAAAAATTATGAAAGCAGACATTAAACTTTTTAATTAATTTTTATATAATTAACTTATTGTATCGGTATAATAAACTAATAAATTTTTTAAATAATAATCTAATTATTTACCAAAAAGTACAAAATTCTATAGTTTCTACTAAAACTACTAACTAACTAGTTAGCTATTCTACTAACTAATTTCTACTAACTAGTTAGCTATTGAAAAAAGTCTCGCTTAAAATAATTCACGTTGCTCCTTTATTATTATTCAGATGACGCATGTCGCTGCAAAAAAAATAGGCTGCTATATAAGGATTTGGCGCGACGATCATACGTGCACATTTGACGTAACGATCACGAATTGTAGTACCGTTCGATATATTATTTAATTATAGTTTCCGACGTTGACTTTGTTATAGATGGTTTCTTACTTTTTTTATACAACGACAATAACAATATGACGTTTTCCGGTCAACGACTTATTGGCCGGATGAGCTACGCCCTGCATTATGCATCGTCGGTGTCTCGTTAACCGATCACAAACATTGTCACAAAATATACCGGTATATATGTTTATTAAATTAAATATTTGAATAAATTTTAATTAATTAACATATCTTCTAAACGGTTCGTAGTTTTCGTCGATAGTCGTTGAATCGTAATATTAATTTTTTATAAGTCATAACGGTTCGAGTAACTTAGAGTTTCGAAAAAATAAGCCCGACCTTTGTCGTTATGCTAATATGCAATTGGCTCAAGCATTGAATTTAAAATTGCAAAAGGTTTATCGTGCAGAGCAATAACGACCATGAATAGCTCAAAGTAGCATAAAATTCTGTAAAATCACACGAGAAAGTATAAAGTGAAATTCACATCTCATTGTGGATCGTTTGTTCGGTTACAAAGACACTCGATTCAATTCACAACGTTACCATCACTCTTTCGACTCATTGTATAAAGAACAAAAGGGCAACAAAGAACCTGACCAAATTAAACCTATAATATTAAGAAGAGACCACGAAAAAATTCGAAGAGAAGAATACCGTCGTTTCCCTCTCACCGTTGCATCCTCTCAAAGTTCGTTTCGCTTCGAGAATCGCTCGAAGGTCGCCTGTATTGCCTCTGCTGAAACCACGCGGTGTTTATCCCTACCCCTATTCGTCTTTTTCAAACTACGGGGCTGGCCTCGAGGGTTTTTGCCGCGTCAGACGCACGCAGGCCCTCGAGCGGCTTTCAAAATTCCAGGAACGAAGCGTAAGGAAGAACTCGTTTATATATGCCGCTGGGCCCTTTCCGTTGGCCAGTTAACGTCGTTTTACGGTCTCATTCTGTTGGAATTTAAAGGCGCTTCACGCGAAACCGTGTACTTTTCGGTTTAATTATTTTTGTTCCTTACTCACCAAGTGATGAATTCTAAGAAAACAAATTTCAGTGTTTTGCCGCCCTACGCTTTTCTCTCTTTGAGCTTCTTTGAGTGTTCAGGAGATCTTGAAAGCATTGTTAGTAGAATTTTTTAAAAGCGAAAAGGATTTAGTCATCAATTCGAAGCGCGCTGGAAAAAAATCTTTATTCATTTTTTTTAAATAAAAAATGAAAATAACATTTTCACGATTTGAAGGATAACGCTAAACATTAATTTCGAAAATACTTTTTATTTTTTAATGTAGGATAAGCGATCGAAGAAATTTTTATTACGATGTAAATACTATTTATACGTTATAATTTTTTTTTTTCTTTTCACTTAAAATGCTAACATATAATGCTAGAAAGTGAGAAAAGGTAATTTATCGTTGTACGAAAAAAAAAAACAAAAAGTTTATTTCCGATAGAACCCGCATTTAAGGAAGAGAAAAAAACTTTTCCCTCGATATAGATATCCATATATCATAAAAATTTATAATAATTACGCTTGTCAATTAAATAAAGCGCTTTAATTTTCATAAATACAGTCGATAAAATTGTAGAAGGTATTATAAACTTTAACGTTTTCGAGTATTAAAACGTAAAATCTCCGTGACTTAACTTCCCTTCGGCGTGGGAAAATAAAATCGTATATCCGCACGTTATAAACGACGGAGTTTAAAAGTGACGGAATAAAGGAAGTTGGACATCGTTACTTTAAATAATCATACCTATTACGAGCAATTGTGGTAAATTTTCGAATTATATAAATATTTAACGTTTTATTTTAAATGATACATAAAAGAATAAATTATTGAATAATATAAAAGAGAAAAATATGAAAGAAACGACTGTCATCGTCAATTCAAAATATATAGTTCATCGTTATTATTAGACAAAACTTGCATATTTTTCTTCTTTTATCTAAATATCTCTTTCATGAGTTACATAAAAGGGGTAAAGTCGCGATTAGCGACGCATCAATTAAACGTAACCGGGGACCAGTCGCGGCAGCGTGTACACATTTTTCGCAGGGTACCGTGCGATTGCGGTACATAAACCGAGTGCGTGCGCGCGTGTGTGTGTGTGTATGCGTGCGTGCGTGTATGTGGGTTTATGCGCATACGCGTGTACGTGCGCGGTGTACGTACGCGGAGACGCGCGATGCACCGTAACCGTTACGGACGATGCACGACGCACGAAAGGACACATGCGCGTAAACGCGTATAGCTGCTACGCGCTCTCGAGACGTTCGCGCGCGATTCGAGTGAATTTGTATCGAGAGCATTAGACTTTCTCGCGTATGCCGTACCTTGAAGAAAATGAAATCGACTTCGGGCTTTAGACTTTCCATTTTCCGAAGTTATGATGGATGGACTTTTTCTCGTTCGTTATGGTTTTCTTTTTGTTATTCGTTGTAGAAAAATTGGAGATACGCTTGTCATATAATCTTTTATAACATCAATCTTTGTATAGTTCAATAAATTCAGATTATACAAACAATTTTTGTATTTATTTATACAGTGTTTTTTATTCGTACGTATGCGTTTATACAAAGTTTCAATATCGCTATTTAAAATAGATTATGTTTATATTTATTATAAGTATTTTCTTTATCAAAGGAGTTTCCATAAAATGTGTACAAAATTAGAAAATTGAGTAGCAGACTGATCAATAAAAGATAATTATGCAGATACATTAAAAATATTGGAAAAGTCAAGTTTGAATGAATAAATTGTTCAATACCTGTCGTGCTACTTATTGGATTTAGTAACATTATGAATATTTTATTTTTGTATTCGTATAAAATTTTAAGATTGAAAAATTTAAACAAATTCTGTGTAAATTCTATCTTAATATATAATAAAAAATGGTAACCATCTTAATTTTATTAATTCATCTAGTAATTGAATGAATACATATATCTAAGTAGTAATTATACCAACAAACTAACAACGATAAATCTTATCATCACTACTTAATGACTCGAGAGATTTTCAAATAGACGCAAAAAAACTTAGAAATTTATCGCGCCGCAAAGACGCTTTAAATCCAACTGCAATTCGATCTTGATAAAAAACAATGATTTTTTCCTAAAGACAACAGCGAGACCATAGAAAAACGAATGACTATGAGAATAATGGAAAAAATGGAGACGTTGGCCGTAAGTCAAATAAAAAAACGTTCGCGCGTAATTTCTCGTTTTCTCTGTACGTGTTAAATGCGCTCGCAACTTATCTCTCGTAGGCTATCGAATCTCGTCGTGCTCGTATATATACGAGTACATTAACATTCGGTGCGACGACGAGCTCTTTGCTGCCCGCGAAATGCCGCCGAGCTATTGTTTCTTGCACCTTTCACACGCACCGTTTTGTGCGCCGCGCCGCAGTAAGCGGATTATCCGTGACTCTGCTCTCACTTGCGGTATGAGCTTAAGACCGCTCACGACTTGTGTCTCTATGTTTATATGGTCCGCTAGCCTTCCACGATTATTAATGTTGCGAGTACGTTATAAACGAATATGCAAGATATTCGTTAATACCACTTTCGGTATTGCATTATAGGTCTTAACATACATATTGCCAAACAATTCGGTTGCAACGAATGTTTAGTCTTAATATTTTTATGTGGCATGTATCGATTTTCGATCTCTAACTCGAGTAAGATTTTTCATTTTGCTTTTCAAGGTTCTTACTTTCGTCATCGTATGGGAAAGAATGATTGTGTGTTTACGAGTAAAGAAATACAGATTGGATTGGATCAATATGATGACAGATTGGAAATTTTGAAAATTTAAATTTGAAAAAGTATTGAATATCAATAATAATACATTTAATTGCAATATATTGTATCAATGTCAATAAACGTTTTATAATTTGAAATCTTAATAGTTCACATTTAAAGAACTTGATTTTATAAAAACAAACAATTTAAATGAAACATTAAATTTATTCATAAACTTTTCCGCATCATATATTTCTAATGATCAAAAAACAGTTGTTAGATTTTCACAAAATTAAAATAATTGATACAAATGCAACACCGGAATAGAATAACATATTATTTTCTACTTGAAACTTATTAACGTTGCGTTTATGTTGAGTTAAAATTATTCTTTTTAAATTATTTAATTTATAAAAAAAATTTGACTTTATTAGAATACATTTTCAATTTTCAATCGATTATGCTTATAAGAAATATAAATTAGATAAAAAATATTATTCAAACATTAGAACGAGATATATTTTTAAAAGAATTTCTTCAGATATTCCACAAAGATAATTTATATAGAATCCCGTAAGAATAATGCTACCGCAATACTAAAACTAAAATTGATTTAAACAAACCCGTTAATTCTGCAGTTTATATTGCGTTAATCATAGAACTGTTATAAAAAAATTTATAAGAGAAATTATTTTACAATCATAAAAAATATTTAGCTGCTTTTCAAGAAATCTAAGTTCACGGTAAGTTTATCTTTTTTCATAAATAGCAAAACTGTCCTGATTTCTAGTTACCAAGTTATCATGATTTATAAAAATTAATACTTCGAACTACTTTACTAGCGCAGTATCTATATAACAACTTATTGGAAAAAAAAAAAAAAAAAAAAACGTAAATTCTAAACACGAACGTACACAAATTAGATCGATTTCTCGCGGTTTTCTTTCCAAGTGCCAAACAAACGTCTACGTGATTTTCTTTCTTAATTTCCAAGCTGCAATCCATTTAAAAAACCACCACCACGTGCACATGTCCCACCCAAAAATACTCAGTTCTGCATAGAACAAAGTGCGAAGAAAAAAGCGGACACGCACGCGCTGCGCCACTTTTCGTCGCGGGCACTTGAGCGCGTATGTAAATTGCACGCGCATGAACGGTAACGACGACAACGACGACGACGATACGTTCGCGTAACTGTGTACAAAACACCTTCGATTGTCGTCGTTGCGCTCGTTGACGCCCGCGATTCCCCGCATTTTTAACTGCGACTCTTTTAGAAAGGCACTAAGGATGCTACAAATGCGTATACCGTACACTATTTATATATGTGTATGTGCATGTGCGCGCGCGCGATGTATAGATGTGACCCAGAATTTATAATTACTCATTAAAAGAGTTTTCTAAACTGAAGGAGATAATGTGTATACATCTATACACGGTTCTTATATTTTAATGTTATCTTGTTCACAAGTTTTTTTAATGGTGGTTATCTATTTACAATTTTGAAAAATGTCGACAGGATCAAAGTAAGAATTCTTGTTTTGTAAATGTGAATTCTTGTTTTGTAAAATTTTTGGAAATGTATTTTTAGTCGGTGTTTTAATTACGGAAAATATATTTTGCTAACGTTACTCAAAGCACGTATTAATGTAGAAAAAAAAAATATGCATAATGTAATTGCTCTATATGAAAATGACGAGTTATAATAAGTAAACAATCAGGTAAAAGCGATATTTTCATTCATTATTCTCAAAATGCTTTGATTATAATTTTCTTTATGTAAGTTTATAAATAGTACCTTTTAAAATTTTTTATCAACTATTAAATTGAACTTTTGTTTAATAAGTAAATAATACATTTTTTAAACTAATAACTGTTGTTAAATCTGAATTATCAAAAAAACTTAAAAATTTTTTTAAAAAATTTCAATTTTGTTATATTTATATTAAGCATATAGTTTGTATGTACATGCAAAGTATATTAATCTTTGTCGATATAAATTAAATTAAGGATAATTACTACTATGAACAAAAAATAAGGCCAATTTTTTTTTTTTTTAAATTCTTTATTTATTCTTTTAAATCTATTTCGTTGCCTTCAAAGTAATCCCCACCCGACGCAATACACTTTCGCCAACGTTTTTTCCAATCCTGGAAACAGTAAGAAAAGTCCTTATCCGGAATTTCCTTCAATTGACGCGGCGATTTACGTTTAATCTCCTCAATCAAGTCAAAACGATGTCCTCGGAGTGGTCTTTAAAGTTTATTGAACAGCCAGAAGTTACACGGCGCTAAATCAGGCAAATACGGTTGTTGTGGAACGATATGAGTTGAATTTTTGGTCAAAAAGTTGGGAATAATCAATGCGATGTGAGACGGTGCATTATCGTGATACAAAAACCATGAGTTGTCTTGCCACCATTTCGGTTTCTTTTTGCAAATAGCTTCACGCAAACGACGCATAACACTCAAATAATATTCCTTGTTAACAGTTAGGCCCGGCAGAAGAAATTTTGAATACAGAACACCACGATAATCGAAGAAAACTGTCAACATGACCTTGATTTTTGAACAACTTTGACGTGATCTTTTTGGTCTTGCTTCACCTTTGGCACGATATTCGCTCGATTGATCGGTTGTTTCTCGATCGCAAGCATAGATCCATGTCTCATCTCCCGTAATAATGCGTTCCATGACGTTCTGGTACTTAGAAAGCATCTCTTTGCACACATTAACACGGCGCTATTTTTCAAAAAAATGGAGTGTTTTTGGAACCAATCGAGATTTGATGCTTTTGAAATCCAAATGATCTTTCAAAACTGCTTGAATCGATCCAAATAAAATGCCAACAGTATCAACAAGATCTTTAATTGTTAACCGACGATCTTTGAGCACAAGATCTTTGATTTCTTTGATGTGTTTCTCATCAGTTGATGTCAATGGTCGTCCTGGACGCTCTTTGTCTTTGACGCTGTCTCTGTCTTCTTTGAACTGTTTGTACCACTTGTAAACATTTCTTTCCGACAAAGTCTGCTCACCGAACGCCTTCTGCAACATTCTGAACGTTTCTGCACAAGAAATTTCATTCCGAAGACAAAATTTAATGCAACTTCTTTGCTCACTAAAATCTGACATTCTAAAAATCGCCGAAATCACTTTTTAATGTTCACAAAAGTGAGCGTCACTTGCAAACTAATGAATATATTGACATGAAATTTGACACAGATGTCTCTCACAGTGCTACCAACTTAAAAAAAAAAAAAGGTTTCGTCAAATCGATAAACCCACGAAATTTAAATTGAAAATTGGTCTTACTTTTTGATCATAGTAGTACATAATTATATTTTTTGCATAAACGAAAATTAAATAGTTTATAAATAGTAATAGTAAGTCACAAAATTTAATTATTGTTTTACAATGCATTTCGCGCGCTTAAGAAATGTCTTACAAATATAATAAACGAATTATTAAAAATATAATAAACTTTCAAGTGCCTTGAAAAGATCTTAAAATTAAAATGTGCGCTATAAATTTCATTCAAGACATTAACGGATTATAAGTTCAGTTATCTCATATTAATGCGAGCGGCTTATGAAATCCCTGCGAGTATTTCTCTGGCAACAAATCTCCGTTATTATGAAGGCGTTACATATATTTATGCAATCTTTGAGTCTCTTTCATTCGCTTCTTCTTCGATCTCGCAAGACGATGTGCATTGTCCGTATGCTACCTGAATTTTCTCGCCGCGTAACTGGAGCGAATTACGTGATATACTATATATATATATAGTATATTTCAGATCTCATAGTGGTATCGCTCTCGATCTTTTGCCGCGAACATATTGCGTTTTATACTCGGGGATTCCAGTAATTAATTAACTCGCAATTAGTGCCGCTGACTATAATTTTATGAAATTGGTTCTCTTTTGCACATCTATTCTACGGTTAAGTAGAAATTAGAAGAATTTTCGGACAACGTGGCATTACATATCTTCTAATGATTCATTATTTTTCGAAAAACTGTCAACTTAATGACGTACGCTCATGTTGACCATTTATTTAATTTCTAACTGTTATGAATCATATTTTATTGTTGTAAAAAGAAAAAAAAAAACATAATTAAAGATGGGAAATTTACATCATTATTTTTAAACTTGTTCAGCTTATTATTTAGGACCACCAACGAAATCATAGCCGCGTTAAATCTTAACTATCTCCAACTCACGCATTCACCTTTAGCATTCGCTGGGGTGTTTCTTCTCTCGATAATTGTATCCATTTAAACAACACCGATGCTGTTATAATCTCTGTATAGCGCAGCAGGTGTAACGGTTCTCTCGCGTCGCGCATAGCTGAACACGTCGGTTGCTTTACCCTTATTATACTATAAATCGGTTCCACTTTTTTTTCGTTTACTCTACCTCTACTTCTCCCATACTCTCGTTAAGTTCTGCAAACGCTATGCTCGTATAAGTGCGACCGATTCGATGAAAAAGAAACTTTGACAGATTATATTAGATGGTTACATCGGAGATGTATCGTTAGTACGTTGCTGCGCGATTTTTGGGAATATAGAGAGCATATTTTGCTCGGTACTAGAGAAAAATTTATAAGCTCGCTCGCATGGAATCGGACAAAGTTAACTCATATGAATGTTAAAGAATTTTTCTTTGTATGGAATGGGAACGCGCCTTATGTATTCTAGTTTAACAAATAACGTACTTTGAAATCGTAAATGTACAGCTAGGATGGATGAGTAATTATTTTACATGATCTTCGATAAGATTCTTTGAACGCTGGGCTAACATATACGTAACATATATTTTCCCGCATTAATTTAAATATGAATTTAAATATGTTAATGAATTTTAAGAAATTACATAATTAACAATTCAAAAATTTCGAAATTGACGAAAAAGGTGTGAACCGTCACAAAATAGGAATTTTTATCGACGATTGTAAATAAAATTAAAGGCGGATTGCAGATACGAGGAGACGGTATCGAAAGAACTCATCGCAAAAAAAAAAAGAAAAAAAAGAAATTTTAACTTTTTTATTTTAGGCATTTTTAATATAAGCGATCAAAACTGGTTTGTCGTAATAATTTAGACGTTAAAGAATTAACTGTACCTTCGACCATTTTCCTTACAGAAAAAAATTTGTAAAATGATTCAAAAGCGTAAATATAACCTATTTAATAGTCAAGTTTTTTTATTATCAATTTTCTCTTAAGGCAATGCAACACTTGCACAAAACGCAACCTCGAACGTAACGTTTCTCTCCCCACATCATAAAGGTGTAACTCATTCTAGGTAAGGTGTATAACTATACAATCGACGCGGTTCGCGTATAATTCGCGCGCTTTCTTTTTTTTTTTTTTCTTTTTTTTTTTCTTTTTTTTTTTCTTTTTTTTTTTCTAATTCGAACGAGCGCGTGTATAATGTACGGCGTGCAATGCACGCAAGTACACGAGGGACTAGCGCGATTCGCGGAATTCGGAAATTCGTGCGAGTTCTCCCATGCATCCATGGATTAAGAAGCTCTTACGTCAGATTCGCGCAATTAGATTCGCGACGGTCTTGTTAGCGTTGTAAATTTACTCGATGGCACTAACATACGACTGCATGCCATGGGAGTGCTGGGGATGAATTCGTCGCGCTATCTAATTTAACGACAACGACGATGATTGTGTAGTTTTATGCCATGTACGTATGTAATTTTCGGCACTGTTGGAAAAAAAATTGTTCGTGAAATGAAATAATTATTATCGTGCGAATGTGCGACGTATGCTCATAATAATCTTATCATTTTCTTTCTTACCGGTATGATGAAATTTTTTTGAAAGAGAGTAACGTTTATTTAAGCAGTTTCATTATAAAATAAATTAGAGGCTCTTAATAACTTGTATAAAATTATATAATTATTTCATGCGAAAGTTAAAATAGTCCGTAAATTATTATCGTTTTGAAAATTATTGATTTAACGTTTAGTTGTTATAGAGCATTGTTATGTTATAATAAAAGTTTCACTTGCAAACGTACTACTTTCAGTTTTCTATAAACGCAATACATTGAAGTTTTCTATTTAGAAAATTCTATAATTATATAAAAACAGTCAAACAACCTTTTTTACAAAAATTATCGATTTGATCGTATTGCTAAATTTATATTACAAAAATTTATAATATACCTATTTTCTTTAGAATAGTTGAATTTTAAAATTGAAATTGAAAAGTTCATTTTATAAAAAAATATAATTTTCTAAAATTAAAAAAATATAACGCCATCGTTCGTAATTGTAAACTGCGTATAAAAATATCAGAAAAATCACTAAAACTCTTAAATTTTCCTCGTTGCAAGCAATATGTTCCATTGACGGTAAACACATAATTCGGTATACGCAATCGTTCGAGCGATAAAGATCGAGTCCGCCAATCGATTATCATTTCGCGTATGTATTCTCTCTAATTCGCGTAAGAACAATAAGAAGCTCATGTCTCTTGGAGTCTATCGAAGAAAGAGGAATCGAGTTCGAGGAGAGATATACTCTCACGCTTGAGGGATGCGAATGGGATCTGCGAGTGCGTAAACGCGTTACGCTCGCTTTACAATGTGGAATGAGTTAACGAGCTACGCTTTGACTTTTAAGCCCGTTACCTTTAATTATGTCATCTATTGTCTGGCCTAAAGAACATTTTCTCAGAGCGCGCGCGAATCGTTAAATATGCACGTGTGCCTTTGCGTTAGTACAATGAAAAGATTTTCTCCAGCTTTGTAGCGAGATGCACATGTATCGATAACTATTACAGGGAAATGCCTGTGTAAATGATGTTACATTATTTTCTGAACGCGCTTCTTTTTCGGTTTTTTTTTTCTGAGTAAACTTCTTTGGATTTGTAGATAAAATGCAAAAAATGTCCTTTCGTACAAAGATGCTCGTGCAAACTTTCGTTTGATACAGTAAAGTCAGTATATTGTAGATAAAAACGTTGCCTCTGTCATTAACATTTTATTGATAAATTAACTTATTTTTACATATAATTCATTAAATTTTAACATATGAATTTAATACAAAAAATACAATATAAGTTATAAATCAAGGTTGGTTATACAAAATTATTTAGTTAAAATGATTAGTAAAAATAAATAAATAATCTGGTAAAATAAGAGCATCTTCTAAGTTTGAAAATTTTTTTAATTTAATGCATTCTAAAAGTACATTACCTTTTTTTACGGCGACAATTTATCATTATCCTTATCAACTTTATTCGTAAATAATGAAACGTATTTTCAAGGTATACAAAGTATCCCATTAGCATCATTTACAATTTTTATAATAAAACTTAAAAGAAAAAAAAATATAAATATAGTGAAAATAAAATCAATGTCGCATACACTAAAAGTCATCATTTTTATTTATTTTACAGAAAATGCTGATAAGGAAATCGGCAGCCGTTTGGCTCGCCGTCATCTTGTGCCATCTTCGACTAACGGAGTCTCAGGTGAGTTACCTCTTTCTCACTTCTCTCGCTTACTCATCCCTCCAGCGTTTTGATACCTGCATGGACACTTACACATATACGTATACGTACGTGCCCGCATTTGTGTTACCTCAGAGTACCTTCGCTTCATCTTCTCTTTCTCTCTCTCTCTCTCTCACTCTCTCTCTCTCTCTCCAGGAGAATTTATATACACAAGGAGAAAGATAGAAAGAGAGAGAGAGAGAGAGAGAGAGAAACAAACAAAAAAGGCTCCTTACACAAAGTAAGTGTTAGCAAGCGACCTCAAAAACAAGTTTTTGCTATTTTTTACTCGGATTTCCTTTACACTGGGAAGTGTGTATGCGTATACACGTATTCATATAAGATGCATTTTGTTCCTCACAAAATCGTTATCTCCGTAGTCGCGTACAGTACCTCGTATATACACACCTGAATACATGTAGATTTATGTATACCTATAAAACGCATTCCTCATTCTTTTCCCTCGTGACGCGGACACAAAGGACGTTAACGCGCAAGCCTATACTCGTGGACCTACATGAAAACAAATAAATCTGTGCCATTGGCATTTCGTTGTGCAACTCGTTTGGCATCTATGCCTTTAGAGTACGTGTTTTTTTCATTTATCCGGATTTGTAAGACCGGAAGCGTTATTAAATAATTTAAGCGTGAAACTGTGTTCTACGGTGTTTCACAGTGCACTTTTAGATTGAAGTTTATATTTAAGTGTTTTGACCGATTGCTATAGTTTCATAAATATAAATTTAACGACTGTGATTTAATTTGATATATATTTTTTTAGATTAATAAAGCGTCAATTTTGGAAATTGACGATAAAAGAAAGAAGATAATCTTGTAATGTTTGTAGCAAGTTTAAATAGAGACAATATGCAATTGTCCGAGCTGAATAATACTTCTCGTGTAATTTGCATCTCCGCTTGAGCGAAGCGTTTGCGTTTGCGGCTCTCGTTAATTTTCTTCCTCATTTCTATGTCTCTGACACTTTCGTTATCTATTAATGCCGGATAGTCATTATTATTTGTCATTAAAACATTGATGCATGGACAAAGTAGAAAGTGCAATAGCACCACAGCAGTAAATAAGATTATTGTGTTTTTTATTTTTGATCGAAAGAATGAAAATTATTTTTATTGAATTTTGAAAAAGTATTGTTTTGATCGATTGTTGGCAAGAGCCATTTTGAAATTGTGCTGAATTATGATTATGGGATTATGTGTTTTTTCACTTTATTTTTTCACTTAATTTATTTGTGCAATTAATTATTTACTATATTTTTAATATGATAAATTTAAAGTTTATAAATAAAATATAAAATTTATAATCCATTATTTTTTTTTTTTTTTTTTTTAAACATGTTATATTTTCTACAATATTTTTATTGCTATTTAAAATAAGAAACAAGATTAATTTTGCAAAATCGATTTAATAGACCGAAGCGTTTGTAACTTTTAATCGAGACAAAAATGACATTGTAGATACCCTAGAAAGTTACAAAGATAGCAATAGAAAGCGTTTATCTATACTAAAAGTTGAAAATTTCTAATTTTCAAACTATTTATTTTCTTTGCATAATAAATTTTAAATAAATAAACTTTACTTAAATTAAATTTTTAACGCATCAAGTTTATTTAAAATTTAAAATATTGAATTATTAATAAAAATATATATTTAAAATCATAATTATTTGAATATTTTATACTTCTTACATTTTTTTCTTTTTTCAAAGAACAAAAACTACCAATTAACGCTCGAAAAATATAGTAACTCTGTAATTGAGTTACTAGGTGATAATGTATACATATCCAAACTAAATTAGCACTTTCAGTTTTGCAGATTTTGTCCGTAAGTATATTCTTACTTGTGAAAAAAATTTTCTGTGAGTACGCAAGCAATGAAACGTTGATCATACGTTAATTATTAGAAAAAATATTTTAATATCAAAATAACTTGAAATTTAAACGAGATAAAAAATAATGAATGAAAAAATTCATGAAAAAATAATCAAATTCGATTAAATTATGTATAATATAATATATAAAGGCCAAGCGTCTATAGTTTAGCTACACAAGTGCAGACTCCGAACGAAAAGGCGCGATAGTTATCTGTAAAATGGCCGATCTTGCCTAGTCTACCCTACAAGAGCCTATCCCAGTCAAAGTGTACATATAGACCTCGCGGTGAAAGTGCATTCTCGGCGAGCTCACGCACCCATGGCCGAGAGTCAGGCTATAGAGGACGTGTCTAAGCATCTATAAATTCACATACACACAAACATACACACACATACATGCACATACATATACATACAAACATGCATACACACATGCCCTATGCGTCGCGTCGATCTAAAGAAAATCGCAAGAGTCGAGCAAATGTTGAACGCTCATGTGGATTCTAAAGTGCGAGGATATTTCACAGCTGGAATAACTTTGCTATACGAATTAACCTATTTTTTAACGGGAAAAAATTTTTAGATGAGTTTACTCGTAAAAAGCTTTGCTGTTGAAACGATACTTTATCGTTAGTTTTTGAATAATTTGCAATAATACTTTTTTTATTAAATTATAGTAATGGTTTACAATTTATTAAACAATTAAAAAAACAGAGCAACATTTTACTAAATTATTTTTTCTTTTTAACGATCAATTAAATGTCAATACAACGAAAAATAACTTTTTTTCATTCAAACATTCGATTAGGTAAATAACAACTTAGATATTAAATATGTATTCACAAATCGTATATTATATGAGCTCCTTATATTAATTTTGATATCAAATAGACTTTAAAAGAATTAGTAACGAAAAAAAAAATAACCCTAAACAATAGTAAATATTCTACTAACCGTTACTAACATAAAAATCTCTCCTACGTATATACAGCTTAGCACGTACAACGTGCAACCGACTATAAATGTAATCGCTAAACAAATTAGACATATACGTCTAAAAACACGCGCGAATAAATAGTATATAGATAAGAAATCCGTAAATTAGATTCAACCACCGGACCATATACTTACTAGTATAATATTAAAATCAGTGCCAGAGAACTATCGTCTCAACGCATTCGCGCATTCGAGGAAAAACCACCTTATCCACGATTCAGTTGCTAAGATTCTACAATAACTTGCAAAGATTCTACATCCATCGAATCGAAAACTACGCTAATAATAACAAAATAATCGATTCGGTACACCAACGACAGGAAGATACAACATAAAGCACCGTAAATCGGCATTACCTACGAGATGTACGGCGTACCTAACGCGCATCCAACGGGAACGGAATACCCGGAATGTACGTACGTCGAGAGAAAGAGAGTTGGTTCTGAGCACAAGAAAACGTAGCTCGGATGGAATGCGATAACCCGTTATGTCATTTACAAGACTGTAGTTCTCCAAGAGCAAAGAAAAAGGAGGAGCGAGCAAACCGAGAGTGGACGGACGCACCTCGGCCAAATACGCCGAAGGTCAGATGGATTTTATACGTTCGCGTAAACCGCCGATGCATGCGACGATAATATTCAGAGCGGCTTTGAATATTTTAGCCCGTGAATTAGGAATTTTATCGTGAGAAAGAATACACTGATTGTTATTCACGTATTATTAATAAAATACAACGAAATAATTATTTTCAATATTCTAAAAATATTAAATTGATAATTATCAAAATAAATTTGTGTAAGGTGCTTTCAATTACGTCTGTGTATTTCACTTGTTTGCGACAAAAATAAAATAAATTGTGAACCGATTGGTCTTTTTAAAACGACTAAATAAAAAGTTAAAATAGTTAGTACTTAAATTGGTAAGAATTACCGTTGAAACCTAACCATAATTTATAATGGATGCTTTATTAAATAATCAAAATTTTTAAAAATCTATATCAATAATATCAAAAATAACTTAAATTTCAAGTCTTTGTACAAATATTTGTATTTATTATAATCTAATAATAGAAAGTTTACAGCTATTCTAACCCGGTACGAAAAATCTATCAATATAGTTCAATTTAGCAAAAATCATTATAGTCTCAAAATGAATTTTTTAATTAAGATAAAATCACCAAACACAATTGTAATGAAAAAGTAATGTTTTTCAATTTCTTCAAATATTTATTCGTACATAAATTTTTATCTTAAAATTCTCATCTTCAACAATTTAAAAAGAAAAATTACCCCTTAAACGTGATGTCGAAATTTCAAGGCGACGTATATTACCCAACGGCTGAAAAACGAAAAAAAAAAAAAAAAAATCCATCTCGCTCAACGACAAGAACACAAATCTTCAGTGAGTTCCTTCAAAACCGCACAACCGAGCGAATGACAATAACATATTTGTGCATATCCTATATACACGAAAATTATGCATACAGTATCGTTGACGCACAGCAAAAAGCTCAATCGCGTGCATGAACGTGCGCACGTCCATCCATATTACAGGCACCAAGCGAAGCACGGAGCTCGTGGAAAATCTTGAATCCGATCAAGGTACAATGCAATCTTTGTACTCGAACTTTTACTCGGCTCACCGAGAATTATATTCGAGACGGGTTTTAACAACAATTGCGCGCAAGAGATGGCGATCCCGGTTTAGCAAATATAACGCAAGGCGGCTACCGCCGTAGCCGCTCCGATGGAAAACGCGTACTGGAATATTCTGAGCAACGAGGCCTGGAGCAGCGATGCCGATTTTTTTTTTTTTTTTTTTTTTTTTTTTTTTTTTTTTTACGAGCAAAATCACGTTCGCGTCTCATTCAGTGGCCGCTAGAAAACGCAAGCGAAAGGTATGCGTATATTTGTATGGATATACCATTCACCGCGAGTCTGTGCATTTTGTTGAGAAAATGTGCGCCGGACGACGATACGTTGAAGGAGAGAAATCTCGCGTTGGCGAGTGAGTTTACAAATAGAGCCGAGAGAGCTGCTTATAATATCAGGCGTACGATACTCGTGCACGCATATGTGTGTGTGTATGTGCATTGCGATAGTACGCGTAAGCACGAACGCTCGCTATTTCGTCTCTTTTGGGAAAGCTGCGATAGAGAGGTTGTGACTGACACTTGATCTTGAGAATAGTTGGGGATCGATTTGACGATCATCGGGTATTTGATGAAATATCATTACGTTCACTTCTTGAAAGTTGTTTTGATAACGGAATATTGAGGAAAATAGTCGAATCAAAATAAAGTTTTGCGGTTTTCAATTTACAATTATTATAGGTTTGATTGGTGGTCGAGACTACAATTGTACTATAGTATATAGGTACGATTATAATTTTCATATTCCTTCATCCCGAACATATTTGAAACGAGGAAATATTTTATTTGTTTATTTTTCAAAATAAAAGTAATTACTTTTACCTAGTTAATTCAATAAAAATAATAGAATAATATTATTTATTAATTTAATCGTTGATAAGTATTAAATTTAGAAAGTTTGAAAATTCAAATACAAAGCATAATTTTGTATAATTATATCTACAGCATATAATTGCATTTAACTACATATTTAATATAATACGACATCTAAAGCAAGTCTGTATAAATAATATATGGAGAATATGAATTTATTATTTATTTATTTACATTTTTGTACCTGAACTTTTATCAATTTTAATAAATAAAAGATATATGAAAATCAAGTCAATATACAATAGATTGTATATTGTTTATTGAGAAACTGAAAATTATAAAAAAATAAAATTGATAAAGCAAATCATTCTTCAAAGATGTTTTTTAATAAACGAGCCTTTCAATTTTCTTCACACTGACAATTACAATTACTTCGCAATGTAGTCAATCTATCAGAATATTCGCAACCATATGTATAATACATACATAACAATTTAATAACAACGACAGCAGACAAATAAATAAATACAAACACAGCTGCAAAATACAGCCTCGTCTCTGCTCCGAAAGGTTATATCACGTGGTGCTCCTTTAAGCGCGCCATTACTGCAAATAACGCAAGACCGCAAGAGAAAGCGGCACTCCTCGCGCGAGAGTTCGCTAGCCCCGAGTCGACGTAGATGCCGTGGACCGGGCCGCTTTGACGCTTTGGTAAACGGGAAAATTAACGACGACGACGACGACGATACGTTGCGCATTGTCCGCACAGGTGCGCGTGAAAGTGCCGTGACCGTTGCTCTCGTGCAGTAACAAAATCGCGCATAATCTGCGTGCACGCTTTACGCTCTCGATTCCGCGATCGATCCTATCGCGTTGATGAATTTTTTATGAATTATAGGAATGAAATTGTATCTCCATGATACGGCTGCGTTATTTTGAAATTCTTTAATATATATTTATGTTGCGTGTATATTTTTCACGGGATAAAAATCAAATAATTGAGGTTTTCTGAAACACGTTTTAATATTTGCTTTTTAAATCGGTCAGTATAATATTTCATAAATAAAAATTTATCGCATCAAGAGTACTAATAAACTAAACTAAGTAACTACATTTGTTAATAATTAAAAATATTCATATCTATTGTAAATCATAAAACACAGTTTTTCGAAACGTTTTTTTTTAATTATTAATTGGATATATATATATATAATGATATGTAATATTCATTTAATTTATAAACTATTCTACCAATTTTTTTTTTTTAAATATGGACAAATAATCATAAGAATTAAATAATATTTTTTAACAGTTAATTTTACAAAAAATTTCACGTTTATTTGTAAACGGTATTTACTATAGCCCGAATGTGAATAATTATATATATATATATATATATATATATATATTAGTATCTAATTAACATTAATTCTTAGAAAATAACTTTTAAATATATTTCATTTTACTTTTATGAGTTCACAGTCCATAAAAATTAATAAAAGATGAATTGCATTATAAAATTAAGTTTAAAGTATTTTATTTACAAAAAATTTCTTTCTTTTTACCTATATAGAATGTTTTTTTTATATCATGTATGTCTTAAAGAATTTATATATACATTTCTTATAATGTGATATAATTTAATCATAACATAGAAAATAAAACAAATGTGTTTATTTTAAAATTTTACAAATAATAGATACAGCAAATTACAGTGTACTTAAATAAGATTCCCAGTGCAAATAAAAATTTATGTAACTGACTTTTTGTAAAAGCGCGCTTCTTACGTTTCTTTTTATCCCTCTATACGTAGCAATATTAAAAATCATTGCTCAACTTAAGTGGCACTACATTTATAACACATGCGTAACCAATCGAAATCTTATTTATCGTTATTAAACAATTTTTTCCTCTCTTCACAGGCGTAGGTATACATGTATATACATATACATATATGTATGTATGTCTGTATATATATATATATATATATATATATATATATATATATATATATATAATCGTAAATAAAATATCGATAATGTTCTTGGAACAATCAACAAAAAAATGTTCACTTGCGCACACGTGTATAGAAATACGCGCGCGCGCACAAAAATACAAATAAAAGAAACTGCATCTGTCACGGCCGTAAATAACGTATTTCAACTTGTGTTACAGGTCCCGGCCACGAGCGTTTTCACCTGCCCGAACGGTGAGTACCAAATTTTCTTATCCTCTTAAGCTTCTACAAAAGCTGAGGCGCCGTCAGGTATAAATCCGATGATTTAAATGCTGTTAGAAATAAATATAAATTGGTTTGGGTATTTGGAAAGTGAAATACAGCAGGAAATGTTAGAAATGCTTAAAGAAAAATCCTGTAGTTGCGTTTTTCCTGTTCTTACGTTTTTTATTACCTGCTGTTTTGTAAATTACATGACAATTGAAGATCTTTGTTAATCAGGCAGACCTTAAGATGAAAATAATAATCAGTCACCTTTTAAAGCCATTAAATTTGAAGCTTTTTTCTGTTTTTATAAATTTTAAATAAACATGTATAATTAAAATTCTTTAGTTAATTCATAACAAGATGGTGTGAAAATATTCGTCTGATCAAAATTTCAGCGCAATCGCTTCATTTCTTAAGGATGAAAAAATTAAGATGAAAGGTATTTTTTTCGTGATATATTATAAAATATTGTATTAGTTTCACACATAATTAGAAATTTTTCAACTCAAATTCAAAAGAAATTTCGTTGTATCCACGAAGTTTTTAAGGTTCGCTTTTAAACTTCTTTCTTTATGCTACTCATTTCTTAAATCATCGTCTTCTTTTATTTTGGACATTTGATTCACATAAAACTATGAATTAAAATATTTTAGTGGTTTACATAACGTAAATGCTTGCAGGCTTTTGAAATAATAAATGTCAAAGTACAATTTTTGCAAGGAATTTAATAACTAAGCCATATTAAATTTTTATATTTTACGAATAAATTAGTAACTATACTTAAGTTTCTCTACATCCTAAATCTAGAAGACATCGTTTATTGTAAAATTGTATTTATATATAAATCATATACATATAAATATACAATAATCTATCATATCCATATGCACTAATAAGGCTCAACGTTTACTAATTATTATTAATACTACACATAATTGTTCACATATAATAATTCGCGTGAATAATTCATAAGTAAAAATACGAGAGAAGTCGCAGATCCATAATAAAGTCTCTACTGAAAAACAATAACAATATGACCATCTCCGATGCAATACACGCCTTAAACGCCGCGAACAAAAAAATAATCAAAAAAAAGAGATTCTTCATACTTCAATCGAACGATCAAGAAAGCGACCGCCGTCGATTAATTAGCATCGCCGTTTAGAGTGCGAAGCAAAAATCCATAAAATTCAAATCGACATTTGCATGCAGCTGACGTTGCAGAGACGTTTCACCTATAGCCAAGGTGCGGCGAAGGTATAAAGAATGAGAGGAAGAAAAAAGGAGTCCGTCGTTTGCGGAATACGACGGCTCTGACACACGTTGCGCGCGCGACTACGCGTTTGCACCGCTGCCGGCGGGGTTAACGGCACCGAGAGCTCGTCGGGCGTTCGAAAAGACGCCGACACTACTCGCAACCTACATAATTGCGCGCCGGCGGCAATGCTTGCGCCAAAGTGGAACGGCGCTAACGAACGCTCGAATTCTCGACGATCCTTCGCTCTGCGCGTTTCCGTTCTCGAGTTCGAGTTTACTCCGCGCTTTCCTGCTTTTCTTTTTCTTCCCTATCCGCTTTTTTTCCGATCTTATTTTTCCTCTTATGGATGAAGCTTAGCGAACGAAACCGTTTCTTTCCTTCGGATTACAATACTTTCATCTGGTGGCTTATATGCGGAAGAATCTTATACGCGGAAGAATCTTCAATTCAAGTAGGCTACTTGAGCGAATCTTCGTTTCCTTGCTTTATAAATGATGTATTGAGATCTGCGAAGGGAAAAAATACGAGAATTATAAAATTTCGCATGTGACTTTTATGTCGTTTTTAAAATGCTGGAATATTCTATGCTTGAAATCAAAATAAAAATAAGCATTATTTTTAATATAATCGCAATATGTGCAATAAATATTAATGCACATTCTATCGTACGGTTATAAAAATATCATAAGTAAAAAACGTCGAAGGTGATCAAGAATTGGAAGCGGCATTTTTTAATCATGACATCAGTCATAATTTATAGTACATTCCTTAGTGGTAATTCTTTTGTGGATAACATCTTCATTTTAATCTTCCGCATAATTTTTGTACAATTTTAATATAATATTTAATGTTTCTTTGTCAGTGTTCCATGTATCTTAATATTATAAGATTTTTTACTAAACATATAGAAAAAAAAATATTAATAATAATAATAATAATAATAATTTAACAGAAATACGAAAAAATCATTGAAAGGTTTTAACATTACCTAAAAATAGTCTCATCGCACATTCGAGAATATAATCACGTTTATCAAAAAATTTGTCGTATTATCCACGGTCGTTAGCAAAGGTCGATCACCTTGACTCTTTTCCATCATAATCGACTCATTTTCAGCTGCGAGTAATTTCATAGAAAAATAGTAGGTGTTCAAGTGACATGGATCAGATTGTCGGAAGACGAGCTACGTGTACGCGTACACGTGTAAAAGAAGAAAAAGTCCGCAAGAGAAAAAAAAATCGAGTGCGAAAAGAGAGAACGTCTCTGTATATACATACTAGTATAACGCATACGTGTCTGCACACGAAGTCGTTGCAATATAACATTAGTTGCGCGTTGTGAAAAGAAGAAGAGAGAAAGAAGCGTGCGGATACTGTCACTGAATCGATGGAGTATATTGTTAGTAAGCACGTCGATGTCTCGATGATTTTGATGCCGGTGAAAGATAGATCGTCAAGATATGATTTACCGGGTGGCCTAGATTTTTGGAATTCATTCCCGAGGGCTGTAATTTTGTAATTATGTTTCTTTTTTATATTTATCGCGAGGATAAGGATTACCGTCTGACTAGTAAATGTATATGATATTTTGATGAATGGGTTTACAAAAAGAATTATTATCGATGAAGTAAATGAAGATAAGGTTCTAATTTATCTGATGTGTACATATGTCAGAAAAAAGACGCATTCAGTACAATGGTACCTTATTGAAAAATATATAAAAAAAATTTTTATTATATCCAAAATAAAAATTTTAAATAATTGTTAAATTAACTTTACACCTTTTAAAATTGCCTTACATATTATATATTACTTTTATCTGACGTGAATAAAATTCTGTTTCTCTTTTATGTTAATAATTGAAATGATCAACAATAAAGAAATAATAAGTAATAATTGTCACGAATAATTGCAAGATAAAAACGAACTAGCTCGTCTCAACCGAGTACGAGATAAAAAGCACGAGACGCAAAAAAAAAAGTAACAACAGCGTATAACGAGAGAGAAAGCAAGTGCGCGAAAATCGCGTTTCCACATAGCAACAAATGCATTCCAGAGCGCTCATAAGCTCATACAAGGCTCTAACTCATCAACCCGAAATGCCTGCGAACCCATATGGCTTAACTCACGGCGCTCTCTCCCTTTTTCTCGCGTGTCCGCGAGTAAGTTTACGCACGCGCACGCGTGCTCGCTCGCTCGCTCGCACTAGAAACGATCGAGGTCAGAGACTCGAGCGAGAAGAATCGAGTATGTGTGTCTCTCTACATCGACACACGTCGCGTAGAGATGCGATCTTAAAAAATTTCCCCTCGGGAGAAATAATTTTTAGCACTGGCTGTACAAAATTGGGATTTCATTTTTCTTGCATTTAAAATATTGTTTTTATTATTGTTATTAAGGGGATCGTGGGACCGGTGAAAGTATGTCGATTAAAAATCTGACCTCGCCATTTTTTGACGATATGCGTCAATATATAGTATATCAAAAGGATTTACAAAGGTAATTGGCTTGTGTTTTTTCTTTGCTTTTCACAAAAGCATTTCTTGCTACAGATATGCATATATGCAAAAATTCTGCAAGTTTATGGAAAGAAACGAATATTTAAATTAATAAGCCAAAGCTCACTGCTTGTTTCACTATTATAACAAGGATTTAAGCGTTTAGATAGCTACTTAATTTATATAAATATTCCAAGATTAAAGCGGTATTATTGATAATAAAAATGTATCATTGACGTAATTAACGCAGATAAGAACAATTCGTTAAAAAAAAAAAAAAAAAAAAAAAAAACGAAATTGTTTGTGTTTGCAAATGTTTCTATGCATTCGGTGTAATAAAATAAATTTCTCCAAACGTTTTTATCTAAAAGTTCACATCGGCGAACCGACAAGAAAGCAAACAAACAAAACTCATCGCCTACTTTGTTTTTATGTCTGCAGGATGGGAGCTGAAGGGCATCCACTGTTACAAATTCTTCAACATCAGGCATTCATGGGAAAAGGCAGCGGAGCTATGCAGAAGGTAAACTTTTTTTTCAGAGAGCCACGTTTTACTTATCGCGCGTACTATATAACACACTTCGGTACCACGGATGCATATCGGTATAACTATATTTGCATCCTGCGTAAACTCCCACAATGCGGGCGTTTCGTTCGAGGCTTTTGAACTTTTAGTCTTGGCGCCTGTTGTTTTCTGATTTACATATACATATATATATATATATATATATATATATTACATGCATATATTATAATCGTCAAACGAAGCACGCAGCACAGCGGCTCTTCTTTTCTGAATTCTCAATTACACGCATGGATTAGGATGATCAAGCTGCATTACGAATCGGATTAAGTAACTGCGCGCAGACATGCAAATTCACGTGATTTGCTCTTGTTTTTAGAAGCGAGTAAGCGCGTTTAATTAATTACTTCTCGGTATATCTGCATATATCGTTTATGCTTCCGGATGTCGGAAATTAATTCATAGTCTCGAGTAAAGGTCTATTATTATAATAACTTAATAAAATTTATTAAAAAATAATTTATTAAAAGTAAAATTAAAAATGCACACGACGATTAAAAATTTTGTACAATGCGATATGCAGGTACGGCAGCGAGTTGATGGTTATCGAGTCCTACAGCGAAAACAATGCGTCGGCAAGTTTGATCAGCCGACATTTGGACCGCTATTGGCTCGGTTTGGCTTCCCTCGACGATCTGAGGACCAATACTCTGGAGTCGGCGGCTGGTATGCTCGTTTCGCAATATGCCGGTAAGTGCAAATGCTTTTATTTTTTCGGTTATATTTTAATCTTACGTAACTGCACCGATAATGAGAGCATCACGTAAGATGCTAAAAAAATATTACAATTATTTGGTTACATAAAAACAGGATTATTTTAAACGAAAGAACTTTCCTTAAAGTGCTTTGATGTCAATTAAAAAAAAAAAAAAAGTATTATTTTGTATAACATATATTTCAAAAATTCTTATTTATATATTAATATCTGCTATAAACATTTAAACGCAAACAAAATTTTTTGTGAAAAAAATTTCTTCTAATTTAATAATTTTTTAAAAATAAAACGATGCATTTAAGCTTAAATTTAACATGTTAATTGCATATTTAAAACAAAAATACATAAAGTAAGATAAGATATTTTTTAACCTTTAATTATTTGAAGGAAAACTTTATAGTAAGTGTATCTGAAAACTGGTTTTTTATATTACAAAACTTAAACAAAATAGCCCCTTCGATAAAAAAATTTTATGCAAATTTCACGATGATGCGCAAAAAAAGTAAAGCAGTTTACCGATTCACGAATATCTTGGAGCATTTTGAACGCATAAAAAGTGCAATTAAAGTATCCAAAACGTTCATACTTTTCAACAAAAATATCGAATAGCAAACTCAATGAGATTTCATACTTTTTATACGCTTGCTTAGACCCAATTATATATTTCGTCGTCGTTAGTTTAGCATTACGGCGCGCGCTATAATAAGTGATAAAATTCATAACAATTTCTTACGACGTGGGATTTCGAAAAGGAAAAGCCATCCAAGACGCATATGCATAACGATGACGACACAAGTGCAATGACACAACAACGATTGCTCCTTCTTGTAGCGAAAGCGAATGTCTTTGAATTACTTCGATTATACCGAGAGAAGTAAACTTTTTCTTTTTTTGCGACGAATTAGCCGTTCGTTAAATAGACCCTGAATAATATATGTGTATACATTGTTAGTATCTATACGATTACATCCGGTCATTGGAACAGCAGAATGTTGTTATTTCATATTAACGATTCTCTGCAATTAGTCGCGATCGGGTGCCGTTTGGAATTTCGTAATGGATCTTACGAAAAATAAAAAAAAAAAGTTATAATGTTTATAATTTATGTTGTAATGAATGCGCGGATGTAAAATAACTTTTTGCAGGAATACTTGTGCTTATAGATATATCATGTAAATTAAAACTAAATTTTAATGTAAATTACTTCGTGTTTAAAAGTTTTCCGATTTAAGAAATTTAGTTTCTAACTTAATAAAATGTTGGTCTTCGGAATTTTTTAATTCGCTTGATAAACAAATTTTCATGAATATTTATGATATTTCATGTAAAATATAGTTAATTACGCTATATTTCTCAAATTTTTAAGAAAGTTAAATACTTGTAAAAAAAAAAAATCGAGTCACACTTTAAATTATCATTGAATCGACAAGAATTAAGAATTAACTATACTTAACACGTTCAATTGAAGCCACATAAAACTTTTAATTTGATTAGTTTTCAAAGTAAAAACAGTCGAAAGAAATTTCACGATTTCAGAAATAGAAAGCAACACAAATAACAAGTAGCCTCTCATTCAACAGTTACCGGATCATCGCCGTATACATATAAACAGAGAGGTGCTCTTAGGAATATACATCGTCCGTAAAGCGCGAGAAGTTGCTTTGGAAATTTTCTAAAAACGCGATCGAGTTAACGCGAGGCGACGCGAAGAAAATCGCTTGTGAGCACGTGAGCGCGCATACGAAGTATTCTCTCGCCGATGGTCGTCTCGTGCAATTGTATATCGAGGTCGCGGAAACGCGGAACTCGCGAGCGGCACGAAGACACACTTTTCCCATTGTACAATGATGGCGTCTGCCTCTCTAATACACCCATTAGCCGCAAGCTCGAGCAGATCCGACGATACGCGGCTAACGCCGCTTGTTTATGTTCCTAATACTGTCGCGCTACGATGATTCCTCTGTTTTTTTCTTTTTCTTTTGCATAATGAGAACCGCCTCTCTAACTTTGTGGTAAAAAGTATCGGATTTATGCGCACTGATGTGAATTATCTAGCTGGAAAAATTGAAAGATTATTGCGAGAAATTATTTCATGCGCATTGCACATACGTCGCAAAAACATTGGTTGCAAAAACTTCTACTTTATTAAACAATTTAAATTATAATTGATCGACGTTCAATTTATGATTATAAAATAAACGACTTAAGATAAAATCGAATGATTTTTTTTTAAATAATTATTTTATTTATGTATTGTTAAAAAGTATGACAATTCCTTTCAATTCAGATATGAAATAATAAAAGATCAACAAATTTGATCTCTAGAAATAAAACCAATTTTTAAATTATTAATAAAATAACCTGTTTATTTATGTTTACAAATGTTCGCTATGCAAAAAGGAAAAAAAACGTTAATCACGAAATACTTGTAATCGTATTACTTTTTTATATTAATCTTGAAAATTTTTCAATACATACTCGTATAATGCGTATGTAGGTTTCTGGGCGCCGAGACAACCAAATCCCCGATCAGGTGAATGCGTCGATGTAAAAGTTACAGACGATCAACATCAATCTTGGGAGCTCACGACATGCGAGTCTCTTCTTCCTTTCATGTGCCGTGCCCACGCCTGTCCAGCAGGTGAATTATAACTTACCTCTTTAACTCTTTTATACATTCACTCCAATCTTTCCAAAAACTTGCTTTTTCAACTCGAAATTTCGCGTCTTCGTAGGTTCGTTCCACTGCTCGAACGGCAAATGTATCAACAATGCTTTTAAATGCGACAAACAAGACGACTGCGGCGATTATTCGGACGAGATCGATTGTCCGGCGAATTGCCAATTCTACATGGCCAGCAGCGGTGACGTTGTCGAGAGTCCAAATTACCCCCACAAATACATGCCTCTTAGCAATTGCAAATGGACACTGGAGGGTCCTCAGGGACACAATATTCTTTTGCAGGTAACTGAACTTTTATTACTGGAATTAATTAAAAATAATGATGCCTTTTTCCATAGTTTAGTCAAATTCATAGAGAAATATATTTTAAAATTTAACGAATAAAAAAAGAAGCATGAACTGTCAAAAAACTAAAATTATTTTTAAATCCTTGTATATGAATTTTATTTGAATGAATATTAATTTATACAAAAAATAATCTTCAAAGCTTTAATAATTAAATACGTTAAAAACAGATGCATTTCTAAAATAATCAACAATATAAAAGAACATAAAATTTCTTTACGTAGTTCCAAGAATTCGAGACTGAAAAGAGCTTTGACATCGTGCAAATTCTCGTGGGCGGCAGAACCGAGGAGAAATCAGTGAACTTAGCTACACTTTCGGGTAGACAGGAACTAAGCAACAAGCTCTTTGTATCGGCGTCGAACTTCATGATCATAAAATTCAGCACCGACGGCTCAGTCGAGCGAAAGGGATTCCGTGCTTCTTGGAAAACGGAACCGCAAACTTGCGGCGGTATATTGAGGGCGACACCCCAGGGTCAAGTTTTAACATCACCGGGTTACCCGCAAAATTATCCTGGTGGTCTGGAGTGTCTCTACATTCTACAGGCACAATCCGGAAGAATCATATCTCTTGAGGTGAGATATTTCACAGTGCTTTGTGATTACATTTTTAAAAATAAATATAATATATAGTATGAACTTCAATATGCTACTAAGATAATGTTATGTTTATTTATTAAATTATTTTAATAATTCCATCAGATTGAAGACATAGATTTGGAAATGAATCGAGATTACATTTTGATAAGAGACGGTGACACACCTATGAGCCGACCGATTGCGAGATTAACAGGAGATTCAGAAGATAACCCGAAAGTAATCATGTCTACCAACAGCAATCTTTATCTTTACTTTAAAACTAGTCTTGGAGATTCTAAGCGAGGCTTTAGTATTCGCTATACTCAAGGGTGCAAGGCGACAATTATAGCACTTAATGGTACTGTACAATCACCATCTTACGGACTCAATGACTATCCGAATAATCAAGAATGTTTATATCGAGTCAAAAATCCAAAGGGCGGACCGCTCTCTTTGAAATTTGTTAACTTTAACGTGCATAAGACTGATTTTGTCCAGGTATATAGAATTTTTTTTTTTTTTTTTTTTTTTTGATGAAATTTTGATTAAAATTATATCGAATTATAAATTAATGTTTTATATTTATAGGTTTATGATGGTTCTAATACGAATGGATTAAGATTGCACTCTGCTAGTGGATTTACATCAAATACGCTACCAAAAATTACATTAACTGCTGAAAGTGGGGAAATGCTTATAAGATTCGTTTCAGATGCGCTGCACAGCAGTACAGGATGGCAAGCATCTTTCTCAGCTGGTTTGTGTTTTGTTATTTAAGTTATAATCAATTCAGACTTATAAATTATATTTTATTTTGAAATACTCATTTACAGAAATACTTATTTTCTCTAATAATATTCATTATAATAAATTAAAAAATACTATTATTTAGATTAAAATAGTAATTTTAATAAATATTAGCACTTAACTACTACAAACTATAAGATAAATGATACTAAATAAACGATACATCTGCTTAGATTGCCCACCGTTGCAACCAGGTGAAGGAGCGATGGCATCTAGCCGTGACACAGCTTTTGGTACAGTTATTACCTTCTCTTGTCCACTTGGTCAGGAATTTGCTACTGGAAAAACTAAAATTACAACTGAATGTTTACCCAGTGGAAACTGGTCTATTACTTACATACCAAAATGTCAAGAAGTATACTGTGGTCCTGTTCCACAAATTGATAATGGATTTTCCATTGGGTCATCTAATGTCACGTATCGTGGAATTGCTACTTATCAATGTTATGCTGGATTTGCGTTCCCAACTGGAAGACCTACAGAAAAAATTTCATGTTTGGCTGATGGAATGTGGGAAAAGAAACCTTCTTGTCTTGGTAAATTTAACATAATTTTTATTTTTAATTAGTAAATGTCCGTTTTTCTAAACAAATTAAACATTACAATAGACTTTTGCTCAAACAATCTTATCCCTATTTATATGAAGGAATATATTCAAATTATAATCTTTTTAGCATCTCAATGTCCTCCACTTCCGGAAGCACCTCATGCTAATCTTACTATCTTGAATGGAGGAGGAAGAAGCTATGGTACTATTGTTAGGTTTGAATGTGAACCAGGATACGTGAGAAGTGGTCATCCAGTGATTCTTTGCATGAGCAATGGAACTTGGTCAGATGATGTTCCTGTTTGTTCTCGTAAGTTAACTATAAAATATGTCAACATTACTTTTAAAAAAGTTAAAATTTTCGTAAGCCTAAAATAAAAAAATTAATTTTTATATTTTAGGTGCGAGATGTCCAATTTTACCAGTAATTAAAAATGGTTTTGTCGTTGACTCTACAAAAGATTATTTCTTCGGTGATGAAGCTAGGGTACAATGTAATAGAGGTTACAAATTATCCGGTTCAAATATCATCGGTTGTGGTACTACTCAACGATTCGAAAATGTGCCTACATGCGAAGGTAAATTATCTCCAGATATTTTAAGTTATTTATTTTAATAATTAATATTTATTGTTATTATAAAACTTTTGCAGACATTAATGAATGTGCTTCAAGTCAATGCGATCTTGCTTCAACGGAATGTATTAACACACCTGGTGCGTTCACCTGCAAGTGTAAACAAGGTTTTGCCTCTACAATGGAATGTCGACCCATAGGAGATCTAGGACTGATTAATGGTGGCATTCCTGACGAGTCAATCACCGTATCGAGTTCTGAAAACGGATATGTAAAATCGGTATAAAATATTTGTAAAATAAATCAATTTATAAAGTAGAACAGAATAGTTAAGCGAACATCGAAGAAAGTAAATAGCTGATATTTTTTTATATTTTCCAATATAAATTAATTTTTTACCATTGAAATAATACTTTCTTTCTTAATAATATATTAGTAAAGATATCTAGTTTAATTAAATGGCTTCTGTTAAATAAGTTGCCTTTTATAAAATATTTGTACAGAAAAACAACGAAAGTACTTATATTATTTAAAATTTTTAATAAAATAATTTCAGGGCATCCGATTAAATAGCGGTGACGGCTGGTGCGGTAACAGCGTAGAGCCAGGCGCAAACTGGGTTATGATTGACATGAAAGCACCAACAATAATTCGTGGTTTCAGAACTCAAGTAGTTGCTCGTGCTGATGGAAACATAGCTTTTACTACAGCCGTACGAATTCAGTATACTGACAATTTAACCGACGTTTTTAAAGATTACACAAATCCCGATGGTACGCCCGTCGAATTCCGTATACTTGAAGCTACACTTTCAGTTTTAAACTTACCAGTACCTATCGAGACCAGATATTTACGATTCCGCGTCCAGGATTATGTGGGCGCACCTTGTATGAAATTAGAAATCATGGGATGTACCCGTCTTGAGTGCACAGATATCAACGAATGTGCAATTAATAACGGTGGTTGTCATCAAAAGTGTATAAACAACCCTGGTAGCTTTACATGTTCTTGCAATTCAGGTTATGAATTGTATAAAGGCAATGGTACCGCTGGCTATGCAATTGCAAAATCTGAAACAGGAGAGAGAGACGGAGATTTATATCAAAGAAACAAGACTTGCGTTCCCGTTATGTGTCCTACTTTGCCAGCACCAGAAAATGGAAAAATCTTATCTACAAAAGTAAATAATTTAATTTTATTATTTAATAACCGTGCACATATTTTCTACATTCTTTATTTATATCGGTAGTATATAAATTTTTATTAATTTTTAAGGCTCAATATCACTTTGGTGATTTGGTGAGATTCCAATGTGATTTTGGATATGTTATGGCTGGCTCTTCTGCTGTTCTTTGTACTTCTGCTGGAGCGTGGAACGGTACAACACCAGAATGTCAATGTAAGTTTTAATTACTTTTAGAGCTATTACAATATTTTATACAGCTATTTTAACCTTTTAAAAATTTAAATTATTAATGGTTTAAAACTCAATTGTATTTTAGATGCAAAATGTGTATCTCTTCCGGACGATAAAAATGAAGGTCTATCAGTGATTCGAAGCGATGAAACCAGTGTATTAGTTCCATTCAAACAAAATGTAACGCTTAAATGTACCAATAATGGACGTTCTTTGCGTAACACGGCAACTTCAGGATTCCGTCAATGTGTGTATGATCCAAAACCAGGTTATCCTGATTATTGGCTCTCAGGAACGCAACCAGCTTGTCCACGTGCTAATTGTGGAAAACCCCTGCCAACTCCTGGTGCTGAATATGGACAATATATGGATACAAAGTATCAATCATCATTTTTCTTCGGTTGTCAAGATACATTTAAACTTGCTGGGCAAACCAACCGTCATGATAACGTAGTTCGGTGTCAAGCAAATGGTGTCTGGGACTTCGGTAATCTTCGATGTGAAGGCCCTGTTTGTGAAGATCCTGGTAGACCCGCTGATGGTTATCAAGTTGCTAGAAGTTATGAACAAGGATCGGAAGTTCAATTTGGATGTTCTAGACCTGGTTATATTTTAATTAATCCAAGACCAATCGTTTGTCTTCGAGAACCCGAATGTAAAGTCGTTAAACCGTTAGGTTTAGCTTCTGGAAAAATCCCAGATTCCGCAATCAATGCAACTTCAGAAAGACCAAATTATGAAGCAAAGAATGTAAGATTAAACTCTGTTACTGGGTGGTGTGGAAAACAAGAAGCTTTTACATATGTTAGTGTTGATATGGGCAGAGTTTATAGAATTAAAGCTATTTTAGTTAAAGGTGTTGTAACAAATGACATTGTCGGAAGGCCAACAGAAATTCGATTTTTCTATAAACAAGCAGAAAATGAAAATTACGTTGTTTATTTCCCAAACTTTAACCTCACAATGCGTGACCCTGGAAACTACGGAGAATTGGCTATGATCACTTTACCTAAATATGTCCAAGCAAGATTTGTTATTCTTGGAATTGTTAGTTATATGGATAATGCTTGTCTTAAATTCGAACTGATGGGTTGTGAAGAACCAGTTGCAGAACCATTACTAGGATACGACTATGGATTTTCTCCGTGTGTCGATAACGAACCACCAGTTTTCCAAAATTGTCCTCAACAACCTATTATGGTACAAAAGGGAGCAGATGGTGGATTACTTCCAGTAAATTTCACAGAGCCAACAGCTATTGATAACAGTGGAAGTATAGCTAGACTTGAAGTGAAACCACAAAGCTTTAAAACACCAATAAGAATTTTTGAAGACACTGTTGTTAAATACATCGCTTATGATTACGATGGTAATGTAGCAATTTGCGAAATCAATATTACTGTACCAGGTAAGATCAACATTTATATTAAAATTGTATTTATTTTTGTAACTTTCAAAATATTTAATATAATTTTAAATAAAATTTGTAGATGTCACTCCGCCAAAATTGAGTTGCCCACAAAGTTATGTAATAGAACTTGCAGACAAACAAGACAGTTATTCCGTTAACTTTAATGAGACTCGTCGTAGAATTAACACCACTGATGCCTCTGGATCTGTTAAAATAACTTTCGTTCCAGAACGAGCAATTATTCCTATTGGCGGTTTTGAAAATGTCACCGTATTTGCAACTGATTCTAGTGGAAATAGAGCTTATTGTCACTTCCAAGTATCAGTGCAAGCTACACCTTGTGTGGACTGGGAATTGAAACCTCCAGCTAATGGAGGGCTAAAATGTCTTCCTAATGACAAAGGATTGCAGTGTATTGCTACTTGTAATGCTGGATTCAGATTTACCGATGGCGCGCCAGTTAAAACTTTCTCTTGTGATGTACAAAGACACTGGGCTCCAGCTTCCGCTGTACCAGATTGTGTTTCTGAAAGTAAATGTCTACAATTGTACATTACAAATTTACTAATAAATATTGTATTTTTTATTATACAATAATAATCCGAATTTCTTTTTTAATAGATACTCAGCAAGCCGATTATCATGTAATTGCATCAGTAACGTATAGAGCAAATGGAGCTGTTTCTAGACCCTGTTTACCACAATATCAAGATTTGATGTCACAATATTACATGAATCTTAATAGTATATTAACACAACGTTGTTCAGCAGTTAATGTGAATATGAATGTTTCATTTGTACGTTCTTTACCAACTCTATTGGAAGAAAATGTCTTGAAGGTATGCAAAACAGTAAATCATTAATTTAATAATATAAAAAACAAATATACTAATACAGTCAATATTAATCAATTTTATTGTATAGATGGATTTCGTTTTGGCAATCGTTCCTGCAATTCGACAGCCTCAACTCTACGATCTTTGCGGTTCAACTCTGAATTTAATATTTGATCTTTCGGTACCATACGCTAGTGCAGTCATTGAACCTCTGCTAAATGTTTCGGCTATTGGTAACCAATGTCCACCTTTACGCGCTCTTAAATCATTTATTTCACGAGGATTTACATGTAGTATCGGTGAAGTTCTTAATATGGATACTAACGATGTTCCAAGATGCTGTAAGTTTCAATCATATTTATCATATTTTATTTTTATTGAAAATTCATAAATTTTAAACTATTTAAAATTAAATTAATTTATGTAAAAAATTTATTAGATTCATAAAATGTGCAAATTAAAACTTAAATATTATTAAATTGTAGATTATATGTATATATTCTATTATGTATATTATACAATTCATTAACAATATTTTATTTCAATGCAAATTGACATAGCTTCATTTATAACTTTTTATAGTACATTGTCCTGCTGGAACATTTGCTGGAGAAAAACAAAAGCAATGTACATCATGTCCTAAAGGATTCTATCAAAACAGCGATCGACAAGGTTCTTGTTTACGTTGTCCATTTGGCACATATACAAAAGAAGAAGGTTCAAAAAGTATTGATGATTGTATACCTGTTTGTGGCTATGGAACTTATTCACCAACTGGTTTAGTTCCTTGTCTAGAATGTCCAAGAAACAGTTACAGCGGAGAACCACCTGTTGGTGGATTCAAAGATTGTCAAACATGTCCAGCTGGTACATTTACTTATCAACCAGCAGCTTCAGGTAAAGACAAGTGTCAGGCTAAATGTTCTCCAGGAATGTACTCTGATACAGGACTTGCACCATGTGCCCAGTGCCCAAAAGACTTCTTCCAACCTCAACATGGAGCTACAACTTGTATCGAATGTCCCACAAATATGTACACAGATAAACCAGGTGCTGTCGGCCGAGAAGAATGTAAGCCAGTACAATGCACTGATAACGTATGTCAACATGGAGGATTGTGTGTACCAATGGGTCATGGAGTACAATGCTTCTGCCCTGCTGGTTTCTCTGGCAGACGTTGTGAAATCGACATCGATGAATGTGCATCGCAACCGTGTTATAACGGTGCCACTTGCATTGATTTACCACAAGGTTATAGATGCCAGTGTGCTACTGGTTATTCCGGAATCAATTGTCAAGAGGAAAAATCAGATTGTAAAAATGATACTTGTCCAGAAAGAGCCATGTGCAAAGATGAACCAGGATTCAACAACTATACATGTCTTTGCAGATCCGGTTACACTGGAGTAGATTGCGACATTACGGTAATTATTTACTTTAACAATTTCAAAATAGTTTTCTGTTCTTAAGGAATTTTCATATCATACTTGATATTTTATTTAAGATATTTCACATTGAATTACGTATTTTTATCGCTGAAATTTTAGTTATTTTATTTTAATTGATAACAATAATTTAGTAAGCAATAACATAAAATTTAAATAATGAAAGTCAATGTATCATATCAAAAATTTTAGATTAATCCATGCACTACAAGTGGCAATCCCTGTAACAACGGAGCAACTTGCGTGGCCTTGCAACAAGGTCGATATAAATGTGAATGTCTCCCAGGTTGGGAGGGACAAAGCTGTGAGATTAATACGGATGATTGTGCTGAACATCCTTGTCTCCTTGGTGCTAACTGTACCGATTTAATTGACGATTTCAGTTGCGACTGTCCACCAGGTTTTACAGGAAAACGCTGTCATGAAAAAATAGATCTTTGCTCTGGCAATCCATGCTTAAATGGTGATTAGTTAAAGTATAATGTTATAAATAATTTCTAATCAAAAAAATTATTTAGAAAAAAAAAATCACTAACTTTTTACTGTCTTTAAGTAAAAATTACATGAATAAATTTTATGTTAGCAATTCAACTTTGCATTAAAAATTTTATCTTAATTTACTATTTTTTGATATTTTAATATTTTTTATTAGGTATTTGCGTGGACAAACTATTTAGTCACGAATGTATATGCCATCCTGGATGGACTGGACCAGCTTGTGAAATCAATATTAACGAATGCTCTAGCAAACCATGCCATAATAACGGTCAATGCATAGATCAAATTGACGACTATACTTGCACTTGCGAACCTGGTTATACTGGCAAACAATGTCAACACACAATCGATGATTGCGCTTCTAACCCTTGTGTCAATGGTGGCACTTGTATTGATCAACTTGAAGGTTTCACCTGCAAATGTCGACCAGGTTTTGTTGGCCTGCAATGCGAAGCTGAAATTGATGAATGTCTTAGTGATCCATGCAGTGCAGTAGGAACTGAACGATGCGTAGATTTGGATAATCAATTTGTATGTCACTGCAGAGAAGGATTTACTGGACCAACATGTGAAACCAATATTGATGATTGTATGTCAAATCCTTGTCTTAATGGAGCAACTTGTAGAGACGAAATTGGTGGATTTAAATGTATGTGTAGAGAGGGATGGACCGGAATTAGATGCGAAACTGATGTTGGAACTTGTCAGAATAAACCATGCCAAAATGATGCTGCGTGTGTAGATTTGTTCCAAGATTTCTTCTGTGTGTAAGTACATAATTTATAATACAAAGAAAGCATAGTAATGTATACAAAAAAATATAAAAAGAATAAATTTGTTACACAAAATTTTTATAATATGAAGTACTTTAAATTAATTTTATTGAATCTAATTGATTTATCTTAAAATCTAGCTAGATATTCAAATACATTTTTCAAAATTTAGCGAAATTTTTTTTACAGACCATAATTGAAATAACAATTTACTTATAATGTTTATTTTATTACAAAATCTTTTATTCGTAGTAATTTATTATTAAATTAGTTATTAACTTGCTTAAAGATTTATTTTTTAACAAATTTATGAATATTTTTAGCTGTCCATCTGGAACCGATGGTAAACGTTGTGAAACAGCACCAGAAAGATGCATTGGTAACCCATGTATGCACAATGGTCGCTGCCAAGACTTTGGTTCAGGTCTTAATTGTACTTGTCCTGACGATTACACTGGAATTGGTTGCCAATACGAATACGATGCTTGCCAAGCTGGTGCCTGCAAAAATGGCGCCACTTGCATTGATAACGGTGCTGGATTTACATGTATTTGTACACACGGATACACGGGTAAAACTTGTGAAGAAGATATTATTGATTGTAAAGAAAATTCCTGCCCGCCTTCGGCTAGTTGTATCGATTTAACTGGAAAATTCTTCTGTCAATGTCCATTTAATTTAACTGGTGATGATTGTCGAAAATGTAAGTCGACATTGTTTTGAATAATCATACGATGTCTTTTAATATATTCACAAGAATATTATTTAATTTAAAAAATATTAATTGGTCTTTTACAGCTATTCAAGTCGATTACGACCTTTACTTCAGTGACCCTACTCGCAGTAGTGCTATGCAAGTTATACCATTCTTTACAGGTGCCAAAAAGAGCTTAACAGTAGCAATGTGGGTACAGTTTATTCAACGAGATGAAGCTGGAATTTTCTTCACTCTTTATGCAGTCAGGTAAATGTTTTATGAAATATAGTGATCATTGTTTTATTCCTTTATAATTTTCTATATTTAATTATTAAATTATTATTTTATATTTTAGCTCTCCTCATGTACCAACTAATCGTAGACCAATGATGCAAGCTCACAGTAATGGAGTTCAAGTTTCTCTTTTCCATGACTTGCAAGATGTCTATTTACCATTCAGAGAATATGCCACAATTAATGATGGGCAATGGCATCATGTTGCCATTGTTTGGAATGGAGAAAATGGCGGCGAATTAACTCTTATAACGGAAGGTTTGATCGCCAGTAAGACCGAAGGATATGGAAGTGGAAGAACATTACCTTCATAGTAAGAAATTATATATTATTTCGCCTATACATAAGTTATTCAGTAATTCTTTATATTTTAAATTTTACTATTGTAGTATGCATTAACAAAAATCGATATCTGTAAAATTGTAGTGCCTGGGCAGTTCTGGGTAAACCACGAAGCGAAGTTGGTAAAGGTTACACAGAATCAGGATTCCAAGGACATCTTACAAAAGTTCAGATCTGGGAACGTGCACTTCATGTCACCAACGAAATTCAAAAACAAGTACGTGACTGCCGAACTGAACCCGTTCTCTACCAAGGACTCGTTCTCACTTGGGCCGGCTACGATGAAACTATCGGTGGAGTTGAAAGAATTGCTCCATCACACTGTGGTCAACGAATCTGTCCACCTGGATATGGTGGCAGTAAGTGCCAGCAACTGGAGGCTGATAAAATACCACCTAAGATCGAGCATTGCCCTGGAGATCTTTGGGTTATTGCTAAAAATGGATCTTCGATTGTTACATGGGACGAGCCCAAATTCAGTGACAACGTTGGTGTTGTAAAAGTTCAAGAAAAGAGTGGGCATCGATCTGGACAGACTCTTTTATGGGGATCGTACGACATCAGTTATGTGGCTTACGATCAAGCTGGAAACTCAGCTAGCTGCAGCTTTAAAGTTTACGTACTTTGTAAGTAACACTTTTATATAAATTTTATTCGTACTGTAATTTTTTCCATGTGTTACTTTAAGACATAATTTTTTATTTTATACTTCTTAAATCTTCAGATGATTTCTGTCCGGAATTACCCGATCCTATTGGAGGAACACAACAATGTAAAGACTGGGGTTCTGGTGGTCAATTTAAGGTCTGTGAAATTTCCTGCAATCCCGGACTCAGATTTGCTCAAGAAGTTCCCAAATTCTATACATGTGGTGCTGAAGGTTTTTGGAGACCAACCAATAATCCTGCTTTACCTCTTATTTATCCTGCTTGTACCAGTAAGATATTGATCTTTTTTTTCTTTCATTTAGAAAATTATATGAGATATGCATTAAAAAATTATTAAAATCTATTTTTCAGAATCTTCTCCAGCGCAACGTGTTTTTAGAATCAAAATGAATTTCCCTACGTCTGTTCTTTGTAACGAGGCTGGTCAAGAAGTATTGAAACAAAAAGTCAGACATGCTGTCAACTCATTAAATAGAGATTGGAACTTCTGCTCTAATTCATTTGAAGGTACAGCTTTATTATAAAGAAATATATTATTTTTTATTATTATATCCCGTTTAAATATTTTATATTAATATTATTATTATTTCAGGAACTCGCGAGTGTAGAGATTTGAATATCAACGTACAATGCGACCATCGATCTCGCACTGCGAGACAAGCCACAGAAGACGACGCCGGAACTTATACGATATCCGTCGACGTTCTTAACGAACCGTAAGTATTTTTGTTTTTATATATTTAAATGCATATTTTGTTTATATGTTGATTGTAAATTATTGTTTAAAAATATTGAATTACTGGTATTTGCTATGCAAAATTTTATTTGCAATGTTTATACATAATTATGTAAAATATGTATAAAAATAAACAGTTTTATAAGACTGAAAAATTTCTTGCACCATAGAACGAGACAAGCGCGCCAGGGCAGTGATACCTACGAAGTGGAAATTTCCTTCCCAGCTATAAAGTAAGAAATAGTTTTCGCGAGCAAAAACTATAGTACTTTCATAATTTACAGATACCTAACTGTCACTAATTGGGAATCATTACATCATTGTTACCCAATTTGGGAACAAACAGTCACGCAATACAAAATAATAGGCGTAATATTGTAAATAAATTATATAACCAAAGGATAAAAAATGTTTTACCGAGACGCTATACTATAATAATTTAATAATTACAATCGCGTTGGCATGGTGCATGTGCTTTATTGATACACATTATTTAACAATTGCAGAATCACTTTGAACATTTTGGTGTATTTACTTAGTGCTAAGCTTCTTAGTAATGTAGATTTTACAACAGGTAACAAACATGGAATATTGTGAATTTATAATAATAGAATATTTTTAAAATAAAAACAGGAGACCTGCAGGATTATTAGAACGATACTACACAAAAAATGCAACAATGCCACACAACGACTCACTAATTATTTAATGTATACGTTAAATTTATTAACAAATAAAATATCTCGCCTGTAAATTTACGCGTATATATTGAATGTATAAAAAATTAATAAGCAAATTTCAGATATTTTTAATTGAAATTTAACATAATTATTTTTGTGTTTAGCGATCCAATCTTGAACTCGAATTCGAACGAAAGGGCTACCGTTCAATCGTTACTCGAAAGGTTGATTCTCGAAGAAGATCAATTCGATGTCCATGATATTTTACCAAACACCGTTCCTGATCCAGCTTCTCTAGTCTTGGAATCAGATTATGCTTGTCCAGTTGGACAAGTTGTAATGGCTCCCGATTGTGGTAAGTATTTTTTCTTTACGAAAATGAATTCGATTATTCATTGATTTAATTTTAGAATTTTTTCGCAAAATTATTTTAATTTTATCAATTAATCATAATAATCTTTAATTATTAAAAAATAGAAAGTAAAGTCGTATTTAAAAAAATAATGTCACAAACTTTTACTTTTTTCTCTACATGCCAATGAATAAACAATCTTGTTTACAGTTCCTTGCGCCGTCGGTAGTTACTACGACACAACAACAAAGAAATGTGAATCATGCCCAATGGGCACCTACCAAAGTGAATCGGGTCAGCTCAAGTGCAGTCAGTGCCCAGTAATCGCGGGCCGACCATCGGTGACGATTGGTCCGGGAGCACGAAGCGCTGCGGACTGCAAAGAGCGATGTCCCGCGGGCAAGTATTACGACGACATCGCAGGACTCTGTCGAAGCTGCGGCCACGGTTTCTATCAGCCGGAAGAGGGTAGCTTCTCGTGTCTCCTCTGCGGACTGGGCAAGACTACGCGCACAGCCGAGGCGGTATCGCGCGAGGAGTGTCGCGACGAGTGTGGATCCGGTCAGCAGTTGGCCGTAGAGGGCAAATGCGAGCCTTGCCCACGAGGCACCTACAGAACCCAAGGAGTGCAAGCCGCGTGTCAGGCTTGTCCGCTTGGCAGGACAACGCCTAATTTAGGATCGGCTGCGGTTGAAGAATGTTCGCTTCCAGTTTGTGAGCCTGGTTCTCACTTGAACGGTACACTCAACGAGTGTATTGAGTGCAAGAAGGGAACGTACCAGCCCGAGGCACAACAAACGTCGTGCATACCTTGCCCACCCAACACCAGCACCAAAGGACCTTCTGCTGTGAGTATTATTCTATTTATATCGATTTACTACTTTGTGCGTTTAAACATAATTTTGAAAAACAGGCAACGTCTTTTAGTATTTTAATATTTTTAAAATAATCTAATACATTTAACAAGCTTTAAATCATTCATCTTAAGAGATGTTATTGTGTTAAACAAAATTAATAATTATATACGATAATCTTGAAATTTAGACAACTAAAATATATGTACTTTTAACGTTAATAGACAAGTAAAGATGAGTGTACAAATCCATGTGAAGTAAACGGCGAAGAAATGCACTGCGACGCAAACGCTTACTGTCTCCTCATACCAGAGACCAGCGATTTCAAGTGCGAATGCAAACCAGGTTACAATGGCACGGGACAAGTGTGCGTAGACGTATGTCTCGGCTATTGCGACAACGAAGGTGTCTGTCTGAAGGACTCAAGAGGTCAACCTTCTTGCCGTTGCAGCGGTAGCTTCACTGGCAAACATTGCACGGAGAAATCCGCGTTTTTCTATATCACCGGTGGTATCGCCAGTGGTGTTGTACTCATCATCATCGTTGTACTGCTCGTCTGGATGATTTGCGCCAGGTTAGTTTTGACACCTTGAGTATCAATAATTTTTTTGCAGATAAAAAAGCATAAAGATCGTATAACATGAAATAATTTATGTACGTAGGGCATCGAGAAAGAAGGAGCCAAAGAAGATGCTGACGCCAGCAACGGACCAAAACGGCTCGCAAGTAAACTTCTATTACGGCGCACCGACGCCTTACGCGGAATCGATCGCCCCGTCGCATCACAGCACATACGCGCATTACTACGACGACGAGGAGGACGGCTGGGAAATGCCCAACTTTTACAATGAAACTTACATGAAAGGTAAGAGCGAATCTGAGCGATCAGACGCCATTATATTTTAAGCACTTTCAAATTTATAAAAGAAAAAAGAAAGAAAGAAAAAAGAAAGTAATAAAATAAATAAAAATAAAAATAAAAAAATAAAATTGCCTCGCACACCAAATAAACAAAAATATATACATACGCAAGTATTAAGCAAAGTGACCATAAGTCGCACAAATCGCACGAGCAAACTGCATTATACATTATGTTTGTGCTATTTTGTTAATATATATATACCTATACACCAATTTTATAAAAATCGCATGCAAAAATGTTATTAATTCTGATAAAAAAAAAAGCAAAAAAAAAAAAAAAACAACAAAAAAAATTGTATACATCTAGAAAAGTACCTATTGTAAAAAAGCTATATTCTTTGTTCACGTTGCACGCAGAGAGTTTACACAATGGCGGGAAAATGAATAGCCTCGCACGATCGAACGCGAGCATTTACGGTACGAAAGATGATCTTTACGACAGACTGAAACGCCACGCGTATCCCGGAAAGAAAGGTTCGTAGAAAACTAAAACACAGCAAATTAAGCACTTTTTTTCCAAACTTAACTATTAAATGCCTATAATTATTGCCATGAATGCACGTTTCATTTTTATACTACTTTATATAAATACATTATTTATGAATTAGCATGTAAGCTTGTTGAATTATATAAATATTATTATATAAAATATTATTATGTCAAGTGCAAGTTGAACATTTGGACAATTATAAAAGTTAATTGTGTTAAATTGTGGTGAATTTATAGATAAGAGCGACAGCGATAGTGAAGGTCAGTGACTTTCGGGAAAAGTGGCCAAAATCTCGAGTTGAAAGTGACGAATCTCCAATAAATACGCCGAGATCAACGATTGTCCCTCTCTCTCTGTCTCTCTCTCTCTCTCTCTCTCTCTCTCTTTTTCTTTGTTTATTCGACTTTGGCAAAGTGATCGATTCGTTTTGTACTTGTGTATAAAGCAAATATGTAAAGTGAGAGAAACATAAGAAAAAAAAAAAAAAAAAGAAAAAAGAAAAAAGTAATAATTTATTGTACTATCGTTTATACAAGCGCGTAACACGAGCGAAAGAGAAAAAGAAAGAGAAGCAAAAATGAAACGTATATAAATCGATTATAAACGAAGCAACCGCGTTGCGAATTGCTTGAGAAAAAGAGTCCTGGAGCCGCGATCGACCTTGTGAGCACTGATTATAAAAATACACACACGGAAAATAATGTGTGTGTGTATGTAATTAGTAGAGAATTAAAAAACATAAATGGAAAATAAAAAATAGAAAAAAAAAGAAACGAAAATAAATAGCAACGCGCAACACATCGACGATCGCCGCTTCGGCGCGTTTTCCTCGTACTTCGTACTACGTCTCGAGAGATTAATAATACTCCAAATGGACAATTTATGTACTTAAGTTAGGAACGATTTACACTTATAATGTACCAAGTGCGACTGATTTCAATTGTGTGAAAGAAAGAACGAGCGAATCGTCTATTAGACCTACAAATTAGAAAAACGAGTGTAATTGTACACTTTAATATTGTATTTAATTCGAGAAGTTATTCGATTAAGTGATTTTATAAATATATATATATATATATATATATATATATATATATACATAAACATTATAAATAATATGCTATTTGTTTAATATTTCAGTTTATACACAAAGGTGATTTCATTAATTCATTCATATTATTGAATTTTATCAGTCATTATAATATTGTGTATGTACAATCTGATAATCCGAATGAATTTTTCTTCTTTAAAAAATGCATTGTAGGTTCTTTTTTCTACTATTATTTAATCTATTACATGAAAAAGTCTTCCCAGTATAGTTATTTTTTACATTAACGGTGCGAACGAAAAATAAGCGTGTGCTGTTTGTAATTATTACATTATTATTAAAATTAAAAAGTAGACGTAAGCGATTTTTTATTGATATTTTATATAGAGATATATTGTTATTATAAATATGTAACTATTTTGTACAATAATTTACATTAAGCATTGATCGGAATATGGAAGAGCAATGTTTAAAAATATTACTATTACTGACTACTAACATACAAGCATGCAAGAAACATTTCCACAGTCAGAAAAAACGTTTAAAAGATCAGAATTATATTTTCATCGAGATTGTATTTTTAAAAAGCGATAGCTTGTTCTCTATTGACATTATAAAAATGCTTCAAGAAATTGTTTTTAATAAAAAATGTTTCAACATATTTAAATTTAATTTATTTTATAATCCCACCCCCCCCCCTCTCCTCGTCGTGTCACTTATAAATTTACATATTATACTTATAAAATAAATTGATAATAAATTATAAAAATATTATGGATGAGAATCAGATCTGTCAAATGGCGAATAAAATGAATGTCAGCTGATTCAACGATACGAAATGTGAAGGTTACGACAATTTCTCTTGTGTAATTATTTACCACTATCATTATCTAGAATTATTAATCGAGATAAAAGACGAGATTAAAAGTTTGAAATTACTCATCTATTATTTCCTCACGTTTGGTCAAATTGACAAATAATATTTTCTTAATTTGTTAATTCATTTTAAATAACTAATTGTAAGATTATCAAAAATTGTAAGATTATCAAAAATAATAAATATAATATTAATAAAAGCAACGATCAATTTCATTATAATTCTATTTAATTAATAATGGTATAAAAATTAATTTTATCTTAATGAAATTTATAATAACTAATTTAATAAAAATAAAACTATTTTTGTAATAATCAAAATTTTTCATTTGACAGTATTGCAAACTTTCAAACATTGTCAGACAGGACTGATTATAACATGATAATCGCTATTAATTTGTTAACATTATATTAAAAATATGAAAGGAAAATGAAGAAAACGCTAGTTTAAATATTCATTAATAAATAAATGTTATCTGCATACGTAAAATGTAAAAATAAAGATATGAATTTTATGCATACTATTTACATTAAAAAAATAAAGTTTGAGTAAATAATTTTTTATAAATTCAGAGAACAAATAACAAAAGCAAGTTAGTATCTACTTCAAAATAAATTCAAGTTATACATATGGTTAATTCTCTATTATTATATGAAGCATAGGTTCTAATATAATTATATTGATAGGTTTAAATAAATTTCTTAGCGACTTAAAAATTAATAGAATTGATCTCTCTGATACTGTTCGATCAATTTGAAAGTATTCAGTTTCATTCGTAGTTAATACTTAATGATAGCAACGATATCATCATGCTCAAAAAATATAAAAAAAATATAGGCGTTCTTAAAATTCTTTTTATCTTCAATAATTTTTTAATTAAATCTATTTATATTATGAAGTTTACTGACTCGTCGTATTTACTTTAGTACAGCAACGATTTAAAAAAATAGCCCTAAAAAGTGTAAAATAATATTTTTTTATTTATAAACAATTTTCTTCATTCAAAAGTCTTTAAATATCGATACATTACACGTGTAAACAAACACACATTATTAATATTCACATAATTTTAACTTTTTAAATTATGATTTTCATCTCAATCGATTTATAATCATTGTTTGCTCACTTGTATAAATTACAGGTCAGCTATTCAATCAGAAAATCATGAAATGGATTTGTTTAAGGATGAAAAAAAATATTTACTTATATGAGGACCCCTTTTTTTTTAATCATTTTGAATATTTTAATCATTCCATTATCTTGTAATTTATCAAAATTATTATTTTGTGTATATTCATTATTTTTTAATAAAAATTTTGTGGATTAATCATATTACTTACAACTAATTCTAATTTAATTAATTAAATTAGATTAAAAAAAAGTAATCGATTTCGTTACTTGTTTAACATAGATTTTTGTAAAATTAACTCACAAACGAATTGAATAATTTTTAAAATAATCTATTGATAAATCGATGCCAATTTCATCATTAGATTATGGAAGTGACTTTTTTATTTGTTTCAAATTAGATAAACTTATTTGACAGTTTAACATTGACAAGTGCAAGCAAAAAATAAATTGACAATTTTTAATTTATTACATTGTTCTAGTAAATCAAATTCTTAAATGTATTTGTATGTCTTATTAAGAAATTAATAATACTGAAGAGTATCTTATTTTTTTTTTTTTTTTTTATTTTTTTTTTTTTTTCTAATTAATTATATTGTGTAATAACACATTGTTGAACTTTTTTTTTTTAAATTAATGTTATAATCTTTAATTTTAAAAGAATCCTTTTCTATTACAAAAAAACTTACGTAATTTATTATGAACTTAAGATTAAATTCGTAATTTTATAATGACGTAATGGCTTATAATTTTACAGAATACAGATCACTGTATTATTACGCATCTTATGTTAAATATGAAATAATTAAACGTCAAATTAATAACAAATTATGCTAAATAGCTTATATATTTAAAAAAAGTTTAAATATGAATGGTTCCAAATCATCAAAGAGTTGATAAAAAAGCACCCTGACTTTCCAACTATTAACAAAGGCAGGTCTCTTGCCACAGTCTTTCTGCATCGTAATTTATACTACTTAATCATAAAGCATTCGCACTTCTAACCACGGTATTAACTAAACAAATAGTTTAAATTCGTGCACGTGCCCTCGCTGATATAAACTCGCCGTTTATGTATACTTATACATATATATACTTCAGTAAACAAACGCGTTCACGTGCGTGTAAGTACAGATGTACGATTACACATCTACAACCACACCTACACGAGTCGTACAATTAAAGCATCAAAGATATCGTACACAAAGCCATCGCAATTGCGCCACACCGTCCGTGTGTAAAATTGATCAGCAACACGCGCGCGCGCGCAAACGATGACGTTCTATCTTTTTGAACACGAAGCCCATCCCGCTCATCCCTCTGCCTCTAACCCGAGCATCGGCGGCGGAGCGACGCCACGGAGTCGTGTGCGGCGATAGGTCGCCCATCACGTCAGACCCGTGGCTATTGGTCGAGTGTGACGCAAATAGCTCGCTGGTAGCGAGAAAGCGAGCGAGACAGAGGTACATATCGTCTCGTGACGTGCGTGCGTCGGTTCTCGTTCGATCGCCAGAGTGGCGCACGACGAACGGCAGCTGGCTCAGACACTACTCGCGAGCCACCAGAACAAGACATAAAAACGCGCAGTTGCATACACACCGATAGACCGAGAGTGATCAGGGACAAGAAAGAGAAAGACAGAGAGAATTCAGACCACCGGCGCGCACTACTTGTTGTACACACTTGCCGAATAGCCAGTGGACACGTGCGTTTCAACCGCTAAAAGTTTTTACGTAAACGCTTTAAACAAATAAGCGACGAGTAGACATACATAAAAGAAGATAGGGACGAGAGTCAAGTTTTAGAAGAAAGAAAACTTTCCCCGCGGACAAGCGACCGCGTTCGAGACGAAAAAAGACCGTGCAGCGACTACGCTTGTCGCTTCCACCCAGGTGGATAGAGTAGAAGGGTTGCAAGCTTTTGGGAGGGTGAGTATATAAGATAATACGATATTTTAACTGCGTACTTGCGAGTTGGCTTTGTTTTTCTACGACGCATTAATTATTCTCGTTGATTTTTAAGACAAAATTAATCGAAGGCATGTATTACGTAACCGATAACTTTACTACTGATTATTCAACACGGAAGTGTATCCTGCGACGTTACTTTTGCGCTGAAGCGTTTAAAGCGACATTTAAAAATAAGGCCAAATTACTGGATAAATTACTTTATGTAACGACCAAGGCATGCGACCATGAGTCATTCGTTGTGCAGATCGAACGGCAATTACGACGATTAAAGTATAGATAAATCGCTTCGTGGAAAAAAGGAAAATCGGCGAGCGCAAATCGATAACATGGATAAACAAATAAAGCGTACAAAATGTTTAAAAAACAGCGATTATAATAAATCATGGAAAGATAAACAAACAATCGTCGTACGAGTCGTAGCATATGATAAAACCTTGGCACCGCGTGAAACGCTGACAGTACGGTAACAGCGGGACCGGTGGCGCTTTCCCTCGCGTCTCACCCTCCGTGTGGCGCAGTACAATTTTTCGAACATTCTAGAACAACTTACGTCGCTCGTGTGTCCTCGGCTCGCTATTTCGGCCGTTGTTTACGACTCCTACGCGACGGGAAAATAAGACCTAGCAACGAATTATCTAGACGAAATGATAGCGGAGGTGTTTGTTAATTTAACGAGCAAGGAAATAACAATCGTAAAAGTTCGTTTCGTCGCACATACGGGCGAGCGCACGCGCCCGCTTCCAACATACATGCGTATTCGCGTATTCACATGAATATATACGCGCACACTGTACATATTGTATGTACATATTGTACGTACATATACGAATTCGTTACGTAACTAAGACGTCGACGGTCTATACATCGAGCTACACCACTAATTACAGGAATTGATAATAATTTTTTTTTCCCTACTTCTACGAACGCTTCGATTTACTTTCTCGAACTTCAAAAACATAATACTGACCGTCGCATGACCGTATCTCGGTCACGTGATGCACTTTGTCGATGTTAGGGAGCATAGACGACACATATTTAGATAGATTTCGCGTACAATTCGTGACTATTGTCATGATTCTCCATCTTCGTTGTATTCATATATCTCACAGATGTAAGTCGCAATAAAAATTATTTCGAAAAACCGATGATATTTCGACGGCACAAAGAGATGATGAAATTTTTAAGGCAAATGCGCGATATGCGAAACGAGAGTAAGAAAAGAGGATGGGTACAAGGAGCGCGAAATCGAAGAGGGAGAAATTCACGAGTTGGGATGACTCAACGGAATTTCCAAGCGCGTACGGTCAATGGACTGGCGATATTTAAAGTTCGATTCACGGACACTCCCGCTTGTGTCAGAATGCTTTCGCACGCGCGCATAAATTCATATAACGAGCTAAAGGCTTTTCTGTCCTTGATTCTGCGAAGCGAATTTTTTTTTTTTCGGCGCCTTGTAAGTGCGTTGAGTCACGCGATGGCGCCGGTATTTTACTACAAACATATAAATTTGTGTACGTATGTTTAAAATTCCCCGAAACTCGTTAAGCTTTTACAGGTCGATCCTGTTTGACTACATATTTTTATCTAGAGTTATCGACTACAAAAAATGTTTTTTCTTTACGTACGTGTGAGGATGACGAAGCAGGAAATAGATAAGGGAATTCTAGACGATAAAGATCGCATTATAAGACCCACGGAGTCGCGATAACTTAGTATGATATTATTGCATACACAAGACGATCGATAAATTCTTAACGTGCTTAACGGACTCGTTCAAACAATAATTTTTTTCAATACACCGTATAACTTCCATACACTACCGAGAGGTGCGAAAAAGCTTTAAGATATTTGTTTAGGAATAAATCGAATGTAAATCGAACGTAAGAAAACTTTTATGAAAATTTTCGCGTGTTAATTTATCAATGTTATTTTCAAAGGCGTTTTAAAGTACGAAATTATTAAAATAACATATTTAAAATGAATTTTTTTTTTTTTTTATTGTTTTCAATAAAGAGAGAAAAGTAAAAGAAAATAAAATAAATCAATAATTATTGAAACCCAATCAAAAATCAAATAAAGATGGTAAAAACTATCACTTTCTCTACAGGTATCCAAAATCCCTCCCGTCTACAAGCGCCCGACGGCCAGCAACATTTCAATTGAGGACGGGGTCGAAGTTAAAGTAAGCACCAGTTTAAAATGTAGAGATAATGCAGAAAATATTATTAAAAATTTTAAATGCCATTTTCAAAATTTCAAAATACCAATCCTACACTAAACAACATTTTAAAATGGGAATAATACAATACACAGTATGTCGGAAAAGTTCCCGAACTTTTGAAATAAAAAATCGAAAATTACATCGAAAGAAATTTATTCCAGTTAACTTTCAACATAGTCCCCTTCCCTAGATATACACTCATTTAAGCGCTCCATGAGTGATTCGAAGGCTCTCTGGTACTCTTCTGAAGTTATCGCTGTGAGACGCTCGGTGCAAGCCGCTTGAATGCTCGGTACATCTTCAAAAAATCGTCCTTTCAAGGCTATTTTTAGCTTGGGAAATAGGAAAAAGTCGGCTGGAGCCAGATCTGGCGAGTATGGGGCGTGATTGATGCGTGGGATCTGATTTTCGGCGAGCTAACGCTTCACAATGTTCGAAGAATGAGCAGGCGCATTGTCGTCCAGCAAACTCCACGATCCCGGTTCCTTGTACTCGGGCCTGATGCGATTAATCCGGCGCTTCAGACGTTTTAACACCTCTACGTAATACGCAGCATTCACGGTGGTGTTTGGGGGCACAAATTCTTTGTGTATCAGCCTCGTTTTCGTCAGTAACAGCTGTTGACGGCCGGCCGCTTCTCTCGTCATCTTCTAACGACTCTCTACCCTTCTTGAACCGACTGAACCACGTGTAAACAGTTGTACGCAACACTACACCTTCACCGTAAGCCGAATCGATCATTTTTTTCGTTTCCGCGAAAGTTTTTTTAAGTTTATAGCAGAATTTAATTACGCCACGATGTTCAAATTTCTCATCCATCGTAGAGCTTACACCGGGGTACTAAACACACGTTAACTCAAGCACGTCTATCTCGGCAACTAATGAACGGATACTGGTGAAAAAATTCTCAGACACTCCAGAGAAATGTAGCAACATAGTACCGGTGTCGTCTAAGAGATGGCGCCACTCGTACAAGCGCTACAAAATAAGTCCGGGAACTTTTCCGACATACTGTGTATAATAGGATAAATGAATTAATAACTTTTATTCGAACTTTTATTATAAATTAAGAATACCATAATTTTTGGAGATAAGATATTCATGTTTCTCATTGGCACTGTTTACACAATCTCATATAACTAAACATAAAGTCTCGAAAACTATTAACGACAAAAGCAGCACAAACATTTTAATGAAAAATTGGTTAGAATATAAAAATAAATAGTGTCTAAATTCAATTAAAATTTTTGTTCGTATCCAGTAAAAATAATAAAAAGTGTTTTTAAAAATATAATTCCAGCTTTTGAGTTTGATAAGTTTTTAAATATCGGTCGAGAATAAAAGATTTCTAAAAACTTAAAGTTAAGTAGACGTAAGAACCATTATTATAGACAATTATTAATCACTTTCTGTCTTCATTCTAATTATTTAGGAATATAACTATGGAGCAAACAACACATAAGGTATTTGTGTAAATAATACGTTGGCAATGGATATTTCTTTCTACATCCCTTTAAAAAATATTTAGTATTAAAAAAATTGATATTTTGGCCTGATTGAAAAAAATACTTAATAAATATTGAACTTGAAGAATATAGTAGGAAATCCCAATAAGTATACAAACAGTTTTAAGTGTACAATAATAATTTTTAGAACAAGAGATAAATCTCAGTGAAATAAGTTTTCGAGATATTTTATTAAAAGTAAAAATATCACTCGATGAAAACTTTGATTTTGTTTTGAAATGAAAAAACTATTTATTAATTCTGCAAATAAAACGTTCAATTTTGCAATTCTAATATTTAATTATAACATTTTACGTAAATTTTGTATTTAAAAAATACAAATTCTTACGAATACCGAAAATAGAAAAGTTATTAATATGAATCCTTCGCGTATACGAAATTTATTCGATTTCTACATCCGAGCAGTACGGGCTTTAAAGAATCTGACGATTTAGCGATTAAACTAAGATATTACTAACTAAGATTAAACTAAGCAAGATTTTGTCGGACGACCCACAGGGACTAGAATCATGCAGCTTAAAGCCTCACCAGTCATCTGCTTCTCGTGGCGTGAGATCGCGGCAGCAGCAGGAGATAGATCTCTTCGCTCCGGTGAAAATCGAGACGATCCCCCTGCTAAGCCCTACGATGGAGGCCGAATTGATGCGCGAGCCCTGGAACTTTTCGCGGGATCCAGCGAGCTGTGCCGTTACCCAGAGAGTCACCGACGACAACGCCAATGCTCAAAGAGCCGAGGAGGATCCGGCAAACGTACCCTTCTCCTCCTGGGAGGAAAACTTTCAGGACTTAAGCGGCTGGTGCATAGCCAACATACAAACCCGATGCGATTTTCCCACAGGTGAATCCGCCATGGCTTTTAAACTTACAGGTAATACTTTTTTCTATCACAATTTTATATTAATATTCGATGCAATTATATTATCATTTCTTACAGATTGCAATGTTTCTGGAACAGGAAAAATATCGCATATGTTATAAGTGCTTAAATCATGACTATTAATTTTTTCGAACAAAATAAAAAGCAATTCATAATAAAGTTACAATATAGTACGGTAGCAAACTAATTTGTAAACAATAAAAAAATTCGTTTAAACCAAAGAACATAAATAAATAAATACAATTTTTTAAATTTGAATTTTCAACAGCAACAAATTTTACGAATAAATAATTATTTATTTATTTCTTAGAATAAAATTTTTCTTTATCTTAAAATTAAACAATATAATAAATAATTTAAAAGCAATAAAACATTTAACTTCAAATTCAATTTTTTTTATTCACATTTACTTTTTAGCACTTATAACATATTATACTTTTTTATACATAATATACTTTTGCTATTTTATGTTACACATGTACAAAATAAATTTTTATCTTTATCCATAATGAAAATTTTTATTCAAAATAAAAAAGTTTGAAAAAATTTAAAAATAAAAATAATTATATTCAAAACGTTTAATGTAAGAATTCCTGTTATAATTTTATATTTTATCACAATTTAATTTTTCAAACTTACACGTTAATAAAATTTGTGTGTGCAGAAAAGTTATTTAGAAAATAAATGAAACTCTATTGAAAATTCTATATGTGATCTAAATTTCAATTCATAAATTGAAGGTATTAAATACTTTCAATATTTAAACAAAAAACATTATTATTTATTATATATAATAACTATAGATAATGAATATTTTTTCTTTTTCATCTTATAATTGATTTGAAATTATTATATTACTTAAACATAAAAATATTTGTTTATTTTGATATTTATGAATGCTGGTATAAGACTCTTTTTCATAACCACGTATTTCATTAAAAGTACACATTTATTTTCCTTTAGTATATTATATATGTTGCAGTCGCAAAGTAAATTGATGCTGAATCAATTTATAGCCATTAATTTTATAGCAATTATAAACGATAAACAATAAAAAAAAACATTATTTCTTCCAACAATGCAAAAATAAGCTCTTTACTATAACTCTTTTATTAGAATTGTTTATTTATTCAGCATGTATATAAAAAGTAGGAGTAATGATAATTTTTTTATTCAGTTAATACTTGGTTACGTAATGATGTTCGTGTTCTTATAGCAAATTCATCGGTCAAAATAAATGTTGCACAAAAAGTCAAAATGTTTTCGTGCGACTTAAGTATAAATATGTTAATTACGTAAAAGTAATTGCATAAAATGAACGCAGTGGCGAAATTAAAATAACATGATAAATGCAGGCATTAAAATCTGAACTATTCAAAAGTGCCAAATTTATAAATTCGCAGAGTTAGTGATTGAATAACATTATTTCTTGTACAATGTCAACTAAAATAAAATCCGCCATATTTTATATAATTCAAATTTATTAGATAATAAGTGTTTAAGTAAATTAAATGAAAAATCAGATTAATCCCTTTTAACATAAACTAAGAATAAATGTTTAAGACTCAGTACTTACGCTGCATGTCACTAATTTAACTCTTAAATATTTTTATTTTAATTTATTTTAATTTGAAAATAATTGAAAGATTCTTACGTTAAAAAAAATAGTACATTGTTATATAACTGATTATCTAATAAGCACATTTTTTATTTTTATGATTCACACGCCTGTTACATAAAATTGTACGTTTTATTTGTTCATACGATTTAAGTACAAACTTTGTCATCTTATGTTATTTTTAAATAATGCTAACATATGAGTTTTTTAAATTATTTATTCAAGTGAAACCTAAACAAGATAAACCTTAATGGATTGAATCTAAATACTGCTTAAAATAAAAGAAAAAAATACTTGTTTAGTTATAAATAATAAATTGATTTCAGGTACGAGAAATGAGGGCAGTGACGTCTTAACCGCAGCGGAAGAGACGACAAGGAGTTTATTGCAAGCGATCGAAAAGAAGATTTCGAACGGCGGTGACGCGAGCGTGTGCGTACATCGGCCGGAGCCGGTCACGTGCGTCGTTCCGCCGCAACTTGACCATGCCTACCCATTGGCTGGTCAACAGCAGCAGCAACAGCAACAAATATATTTTAACAACAATAATAATAATAACAACAACAACAACATCAACGGTATCAACAATATCAATGCGAAAAATATCGTTAGCCATCATAACAATCTTAAAAGCAGCGGCAACACGTGGATGGGTCTGCCGGAAAAAATTAAGACCACGTTAACAGTTAACAATAATAGCGTCGCTTGGCAAGAGCTAAATGAACTCGGTGTCACGGCTGCTGCGACTAATTTACCTCTACATCAAAATCAGCAGCAGCAACTGCAACAGCAACTGCAACATCAACAACAACAAAAACAACAACAGCAACAACACAACGGAGTGACTGAATTAGAAGCGAAGCAATACGAACAACAACGAGATAATCAAGATGTATTTCAAATATTGGAAAACGATGCATCTAACAGCTTTGATTTACTTTCTTATTTATATGAAGTAAGTAAATTTTTATCATAAATATATTATGAACAATGAAAAATACTCTTACGGAAACAACAATTGTTTATTATCTATTTCATAAAATGAATAAAGAAAAGAATTAGAAATAGTCAAATTCAATATATTTAGTATTTATTTCGTTTCATTGCATCAAAGAATGACAGTTTATATTTACAGTATTATCATCTCGTTTTATCAAATACTTTTATCATCTGAAAAAAATTCAAATAAACTGATAAATCAGTTTTTTAATTATAAGATTGCCGTTTTAGTTTCCTAATATAATTTACGTTAATTACAGAGATTATATAATTTCGATTATCAAAACTGACTCTTATCAATTTACAATGAATTCAATTTAATTTAAGTTATATTTAAATAGCTTTAATTAGAAAACTTTTCTCCAATAATTTGAACTTTTTTATCTGAACTGTAGCTATTTTTTTCTCACTGTTATCTTTGGTTACAATATTTATCGCAAACCTAATCATTATATAACTTTCACATTTTTCTTTGATTCTTTAACTATTTTAATCAGAAAAAAAAATACTTTTTACTCAAATGAATTTTTGATACGAAATAATAAAATATTAAAACTAGTTTTTTATTCGTCAATGGTGTAAAATGAAAATAATATTTATTTGAATAGAAATGTTTTTGAAGATTAACAGACAACTTTATTATGTTATATAACAAATGAATCATGATATATGATGCAATGAAACTTTAACTTTTTGAAATAAAAATATAACGCACAGTTGGGATGAAACTTAAAAATTATTTCATTTTATTAACGAAAACTTTAATATTACAGGACAACATTCCATCACCAGGTGACAGCGTATCGACGGATTCATCAAGATTAATAGAAGTAAACAGTCTGCCGAGGTTATCGTCGAATTCCTCGGCGCACATTGTCGTCTCACCGAGAACCTACGAGCCCATAACCTTATCGACAAGCACAGCCACGGACGCATTAAAATCCAGACTCCAGGAAGCGATAGACTCACCTAACCCACAAGAAAGCCCGAAGCTCTCGCCCGCTTCCTCCACATCGTCAAAAACGACAACGGTGACGCATCGATCCAGTTATCAACTAAGAACTGGTATAGTAAAAATCGAAAAACCCGAAAGCCCTCCACCAATGGAAAGGCGGTCGACGAGGCCGAGACGAACGCGCGCAAATTCGAACGCCAGTCGAAGCAGCAGCAGTCGAGGTAGCGGCAACGGCAGCAGAGGCAAAAAACGAATCCTCGACGAAGTCAGCGACTCTGACGACGAGAATTATCGAGAAACGAGGGAGAAGAACAACGAGGCCTCCCGAAAATCCCGAATGAACAAAAAAGCCAAAGAGATGGAGATGGCTAAAAGGGCGGTCGAGCTGGAAAAGGACAACAGGATATTGAAGATGAAGGTCGAGGAGTTGGAGAAATTAGTAACGTCGATGCGCAACACACTTTTACGCTCGGCACTCAAAAGGAAGGTCAAAACTAATATGTTTTAGATTTTGACCTTTCCGCGCGTGGGTCTCCTATTTACTTTTTTCGTCCTTTAAATTGACGAATAACTAAATGATATACTTTTTGTCCGTAGTCAAGTTTGAGACATCATAAGATGGCGCTTTATTTGTGCATTAAGTCGCGAATTATCGAGAGCGATTTTAATGTTGATATTGTTTCGTCTTGATTATTTTTTATTTATTCGAAACGAGCCTTTATGCATTTTCGTCGGTTAAAGAAGAAACATTTTTTTTTATAAAAATTATTTACTGTGAAAGTAGACTTTTTAAATACAATGTGATTTTTACATTACGTATATGGTCGGATACATCATATTGACTTCATTATAAGCACACAATTGGAGTTCAAATAATTTTATAATATTTTATTAAATACAGTATATTTGTTACTGGGAGAAATATAGAAAATGACCATGTATTATCAAATAAAATGTAACATTTTTATTATCCCTATTTTAAATACATAGGATACTAGAATTGAGATCGCAACAAAAATTGCATGTGTAGGCGGTTAGACGTGACGGCAAAGATATGTGATTGATAAAAATGTGTAAAATTTTTGCATAAAAATAGTTATTTATGATTTCTTTTATCGGTAAACATACTACTACACAACATTAAACATAACCAACAATGTAAATGTTAAAACTATGATTTTAAGATTCACCGGCATAAATTATAAATGTGAATCTATTAAACAAAAAAAAAAAAAAACAAAAAACAAAAAACAAAAAAAAAAACAAAAAAAAATTGAAAAAAAATGCAACTTACATAAAAATTATTATTATTTTACTAATTTCTTTTCATATTTTGTGGGGATTCGGATCAATATATTCATATACACACATAGTTTTAATAGTACTTATTCAGCTTTCAAACGAGTGTCTTATTTGTAAACGTAAAGAGAAATTTTAATATTTAATAGATTTATGAAAAATGTGCCCATGTTTTTGGCACTAAAGAAAGAAAAAAAATATTTTACAAAGCTAATATCATTTTTTAGTGAATGAAAAGGAGCATGGTTTATTATCAAATTGTTAGATTTTATCACTGTTAAACTATCTTCTGATGAAAGAAGTATAATACAATTCTATTTATAAATCAGAAATAAAGTAATGGATCCATCTTATTTTAGTAGCAATCTTGGCATGCAATGGAATCGAATAAAAAAGTATATATATATATATATATTTTTTTTTTTTTTTTTTTTTTTAATTCGCATGAAAAATCTCTAAAAATGGCTGATTTGAGCTTCTGATTATATTTTTTAAAAAAAAGTTGTTCAAATCTGAGCTAAGCCGAATTTTTATTGAAAATGTTGATGATTTATTACTTGCCTCATCGATAAATCACAGATATATTTTATTATTGAGAGTCAACATTTACGTTGATTTTCTTACATATAAATTTCCATTATTAATCGTCTATTTTGTATACGATGCAAGCGATACGCTTTATATTTTATAATTGCGTACATGCAAATAAAAGAAAAAATTTTTGATGTTATATAAAAATATGAAAATTCTTCGTTACTCAAGAAATGAGTTCTTGCATACACTGCATATTATTCATCTTATTTGAATAATTTTATCTAATTCACCTATGAAGAAATATATGTTCAAATGTTATTTTTACTAATTAGAAAAGAATAAACTTGAATTTTATAATAAAGCTTTGACATTGAAATTATAATTATATTTGTTAGTTCTATCGATTATACTAAAGAAAATGAAAAATGCAAAAAACCACAAATATGAAAGATATTCATTTCTCGAATAAAAAAAGATGAAAAGAAAATCCAAACAAAATGTCGAGAGAGAGCTTGCCATGTGTTGTAGCCAAAGCTTAAAAGAAGTAAGCTACAGTTTTTGAAAGAGACAAAAAATATTTTCGTTTTAGTTATGCACAAAAAAGTCAAACAAAAACTATGTATCCATATAATTATTGTCCTTGATAACAGTTACTTAACTGCAGCAAGCAGCTTAAATCGCATACTGACTTTTGTGCGGATTCCACATTGTATCACTTCTTGTATGCAATAAATATATATTGAAAAACAATGCTGTTATTTATTATTTTGTAAACAATTACTTTACACGTTCTTTATTCATTGAATAGAAATATTCTACTTGCTTAAATTCTTAACTTATTTAAACTATCTTATTTCAAAGTTTAAAAAATTAAAATTTTTTTATTTTTTATTTATTTATAATATATTCAAAAATTAAAAAAAGTGAAATTTAAAAATTTTTTTTTTATATTTTAAAATGAAATTTTTTAATTTTTTTTTTTATTATATTTTATCAACTTTTAAAATTTATTTTACTCTACACTGTGAAAGATAAAAATTGTGAATTGAATGTAAATCTACAATCGAAACAATTGTAAATAGATATATTGCTTATACTATAAATCATTATCAGAAATGTTACATTGTGTTTGACGGATACTCACGAGGTTCGGAGACGAAGTGCACTAAATCCGTTGAAAGAATGCGTCGCCAAAACAAAAACTTGGGCTACGAAGTTTCTTTCAATTTAAATACTCTAATAACACAGCCTCGGGATTAATTTTTAAGCATAGAAAAAAATAAAATTCAATTAATACAACTACTTCGTCACGAATTCAGCAAACACGGTTGCATCACGAAGATTGCTAAGGGCGATGCTGATTGTTTAATTATTAAAACCGTACTCAGCATTAAAAATGATAATAAAAACACATGAATAGTTGGCGAGGACATAGATCTATTAGTTATTCTACATGAACGAGCGATTTCACAAGATCGTATTTATTTATTAAAATCTGGAAAAGAAACCGACCATGTAATTAATAGTTGTCGCAGTTTTAAACAAGAAGCGTTACAGACTTTCGTTGGATTTTTGCATGCGATGACTGGTTACGATACGACCTTTTGTTTTTACAATCAAGGAAAGTAAAAGCTTATGAAAGTTCTTGCAGATAATGCAAGACTTAAAGGGACATTCGCCTTTGAAATTGAAAAAAAAAACACTTTTTAAAAATTTTATTATGAAAAAACTATTATATTTATTGACAAAATTTTTTTTGGACATTGTTAAACAGTCCCTAAAGAATATAAAAACAATTTTTTTTTTCATTTTTAGTTTCCCTTGGCTGCTGTAAAGGGCGTCATCCAAAAGTTACTTTTGAAACGGTAGGACATATTGTGGACCTCCTGTAATAGATTTTTGAAAAATTCAAAATGGATTCTATTCTTGAGACTCAAAACTATACAATAAGCCTCTAAAACTCATACTTTTTCATATTTTAAAGTTTTTGTATGTATATTTCTGAAAAATGCGAAAAAACGGCATTTTTTGGGGGTAAGTCACCCCCGTAAAAAAGAGGGGGGGGGGTATTTTTTTAAATTTTTAGAGGCTTATTGTTTACTATTTTTAATAAGTAATCGAATGCTCTTTGCTTTTTTAAAATCGGTCGAGTAGATTCGGAGAAAAATGTCCTACCAGTTTGAAAAAGGTAGTTTCGAGAAAAACGCGTTTAAAGTTTTTTTACCATAATTTTATTGAATAAAAGGTCGAAAACTTTTTTTTTACCTTTAATCGGCCATTCCTGGTGAATACTGAGGACCCTCGTTATCTAGTAATTGCTGTAAGTGGCTGGCCAAAGCTTTTTTCTTCTTAATTCGACCTTCTTTTGACTGCTCATTGCTCCTCCTATTGGCTTGAGAGATACGGTCCTCATCAACTTTTTGCGCAAAAGCCGTTGCAGTTTCGCCAATTTTGATGCCCATGAGATCCATAATAGCTAGGTAAGTTCTCGAGCCTTCGTTGAAAATGGATGCTGCGATCCACGCTGCAATTTCAGTCACATCTTTGCCAGAAAACTTGCTTTTCGGAGAAATGTTCCAAATCAAATTGTTGTAACTTTCTTTACTATTTTGAGTATTTTTGCCAAGACATCTTGGCAGCAACTCATCACTACTAAGTGACTCGTCGCCAATATAATTACCGTAAAAGACATCATAAAGTTCTTTTGATCTATGAAAAATGCTTACGGCTGAGTCAGTTTCCATTTTTCCAGCAGATCCTTCGTGATTAGCTGAGCATTCAGATTTATGTTCCTCGTATCACATTGCAAAGTCTGCCCCACTTAGCTGAGATTTATTTATATTACACGCTTGACAAAATGACGATTTAACTTCCACATCCAAAATTTTGCCTGTAAATTTTTCTATGACTGAAAAAACACCCATCAATGATGTAAAACCTCTCTTAGCCCAAGTACCATCGCCTGATACAGTCAAAACGTTAGCTTTATTGCCAGCCTCCTCATTTAATTGCATTTCTTCTTTGACTGCTTTTTTAGTATTGTAACAAAATCAAAACATTGTTTACAAGCTTTATGTATTCTTGAAATTGCAGTATAATAAAGCGAGTCCGAAAATTTTGCAGGAATATCCATCAAACTCAAAAACATATTCACGCCATTGTACCCTACGCCGAGAACTCTCAAGACAAATATGAGTCTCTGATTTATTTCGTACAAATTTCGAGATATAGATGGGGAAGATTCAATGAATTTTCTACCACACGAACATTCCACACAGATTTTAAATCCAAGGCCTCTACCTTTTTGTTGGGTAAATGAAATTTCACCATTACATTCTTTGCACTTTATATATTGAGAAAGAGCCGAAAAGACTAAATTAAAGCACAAAATCACATACTGGATAGAGCTGTCCGTAGGAGGTTGCAATTCACTACTTGTTTTTAATTTTTTAGCAGAGGAACTTGGTAAATCAGGATTTTTTTCTGCAGTAAACTGATTGCTAGTAAATGTTCTTTTTTTGTTTTTACGTCTAAAACGAGGAGTACTCCGATTATCTTTGAAATGACCACCAGGTTTAGACATTTTTTACAACTTTTTAGCCAATTTTTTACGAATTTCAAAAAAATAAAACACGTGCTTGCTCAAAGAATAACACAGAGCAACTGCCGAGCAGTATAATATCACATATATGTATACTAAAGATGTTTACACCAGGAGAAGAAGCAGCTGGCGCGCCGCGCTACACGCATGGATAACATAGAAACCGGTTTTTACTCATGGGCATACGCTGTTACAAATATAGCTGTAACTTTTTTTCTATTACGAATTTCTCAATAAAATTTTAGGAGGCAACTTTTGAACGTATATAGAATCGAAATATGTAAAAATCTCAAAATCGATTTTTTGAAAATTTCAAAGGCGAATCTCCTCTTAAGACCTTGCAAGAAGTTTCTACTTAGAAAATGCAAATCGATCAATAATTGCAAGAAATGGAATTGAAATAATTTCGTCAATGTATACCGGTAAAGATTTTTATATTGATTTAAATAAACTTAGATATATAAATTTCTCAAAAGCAGCGCTTAAAAAGCACGAAAAACTAGAAACTCTGCCTCCGACCGAAAGTTACGCAGAACAATATGCTTTTAGAGTTTATCTCCAACTGCAACAGTGGTTAGGTCGGAATAAAGAACCAACTGAGTGGGGTTGGACTGTTTCTTCGAGAAAGTTGCTTCCGATTTATCCAGAATCTGCATTAATTCCGACCGAATTATTGCAGCAGATTCAATGCAATGGCAAAAAAGGATGCAAAACGAAAGCTTGCAGTTGAAGAAAAAAAGGATTGCGATGCTCTTCGTTATACAATAAATGCGACATCAATACATGTACGAATATGGACGAAATAGAAGAAATTATAGATGAAGAAGACGTAGACATCGACAGCCTCGACTTGCCAGAATTAGACAACCTTCTGGAAGAAAATCTAGAAGATGTACAAGAAAGCCCTATAGATTTTCTTGAAATAGAATATGATGACGATGACGATAAAGACGACGAATCAGATGTTGATATTTACAAAACAGAAAATGTTAGTGAATACAGGGAAATGTTAGTACATACAATTCAACTTTTGAAAAAACAAAAATATTGTTAGTTTACTTGTTTACTAAATTTAATTTACTTATATTCTTTAAAAAGTAACCGATCAGCACAAAAAACGTATAATTTATTATTATTAATTGTAATATAAATATTATTATTATTGTTAATGTAAATAAACCAGAAAATGAATAAATAATAATTTTATAATATAATCCTTTGTATTGTATAATGTAATTTTCATATCTTTTCATATAATGAAAAATATTCCTGCATGTTTCTCTTTGTAAAATATGATTTTAAAAATGAAAGTATCATTGTTTTAAAATTATAAACATACAAAATTTGCTTAATGGTTATAAATAATAAATAAAACTATTTAAAAATTTTTATCTTTCATAGTGTACAGTAACATAAATTTTATAAGTTGATAAAATATAATAATGAAAAAAAAAAAAAAAAAAAAAAAAAGAAAAATTAATTTCATTTTTTTAGGGGTTGGTGATGATTTTATAAGGGTGAAAGTGTGTTAGATATTATTTTTTCGATGAGTCACCCCGAATTAAAAAAGTCTAGAAGCCGAGATATTTAAAATTTTTCAAGCGCGCTCCAAATTGAAGTACCGTTTTCCGTTTCGGTGCATGAGAGCGAGATTCCCTCCACCACGACTCCTCGGCGATCTTTTATCGCACACCCTCACTTTGACCAGCTCTCATACTGTTAATTTTGCATTAATTAAGTAGACTATATTATATGATACAATTCAAAGCTTTATGAATGAACTGTTAAAATTTTGACGCTTAATGTTTATAAATAATTGCTCTGGGATTTCTAAAAAAAAATTTGCTACCTTCGGTTCTATTGTTCGTACGATGTTTTTCTTTTTCCGAGTAAATGCGCTTCTAAATAAGCTTATCAACGGTATATTTTATTAATCAATCGAATAAGAAACAAAAAAGATATTCAAATTGTTTATAAGGAAAAAAGTACCACTTATTCTTTATTGATTATTCATAAATAAATTTAAAAAAAACTTGCATTTTTTTTAAGTACATGATATTTTCAACCTTTATGAAGAAAATGAGATGAAGATTGGCGTTTTAGTCATCGCCCAGCCAGCTGTACATCCGATTCAAAATGGTCGTTTTTTGCGAAAACAGGATAAATAAATTCAATTTTACAAAAACTATCAGACCGATTGTATTCGCATTTTGCACACATTTTAAGAACATTAAAACTCACAACCTCGTAGAATTTTGTACTATTTTGATAAATATTTCAAAAGTTATTAACAATTGTAAAAAATGCTCATTTTCGACTTTCGATCGCAATAACTTTGTTTATGGAGCGATTGCAAATTAACACATCTACTTTTGTAAGTAAATTCACAAATAATTCATCTGGCAACTATTTTTGTCTATCTCTTGTAGTTTTTTAAGAATATCGAAAAAACCAAAAAAAAAGATTTTTTCACCTAAATGTTTAAAAAAAAATAATGACGCAGGCTCCAATTCATGACCCACGAGATGAGAGATCTTTTTTATTAGCTTTCTCTAGACATTCCAATTGAAGAATCGCGGATAAAAATTTTTCGATTTTCAAATGCTTGTTTTCCTGGACTACAATGGACGGACGAAATTTTGCGAAAAGAAATAGAATATGAGGTCTTAACTATTTACTTATTTCATTTAGAAAAAAAGAAAAGATACCATTTTCTTGTATTAATATCCAAATTGGCGATTAGTTTGACATACTTGTCTTTTGTAATACGCAACCACACGTTCTTATTTTTTTTTATTCACTGCTGGTAAAAATTCTCTTCACAAAAGTATCTCTTAGGATAGTCAGTTGCTACCGATATCTGTTAACAGTGATTTTTTATGTGATTTAAAATAATTTAGTTGTAACTGCTCCAAAGGCTACGCACCGACAAATGGAATATTTATTTACATATTTTACATATGTACTATACAAGGTGTCAAAAAGTGAGGGATCCCTTTGATATTTTTTCAGGTACAATATTTTTCAAAAAGGTCAAGGTCAAACTTTAAGTAATTTTAAACAAGAAATACAATGAAAACCTTTATTTTGCCATTAAAAATAACTTTCAAGGTTGTTCGAAGTTCGAGTTCTTTTTTTTTAAGTAGAAGTTTTAATTTTTTTTTTTCTTTGACAATCGAAAAAGTATGAAATTTCACATTCAAATATGTATTTATGTCGTAGGTTTAACGTGATCTAAAATATCACTTTGAGATCATTTAAAACTAAATAAGATAAAAATACCTTCAAAAATAGAAGCTACAAATAATAGGCAATTTCAAGAATCAATATTATTGACTTTAAAATGACTTTGTAGATCTTGTTCGTGGTGAAATTTAAGATTCGTATTCAGTGTGTCTTGTTCAAATAAATAAATAAAGTTATTAAAACATTTTCTGAAAAGTTTCTATTTTTAGAGATATTTATATCATGTTTAGGTTGAGTTAATGACTTTAAAATGAGCTTTGAGATCAAGCAAAACCTATAACTTAAGTATATATTTAAATGTAAAATTACACGCCTTTTCGATTGCCAAGGTAAAAAAATAAAGGTTTCTATTTAAAAAAAAAAGTTATCCCTTAAATAACTTCGAAGGTTATGTTAAAGTCAAAATAAAGATCACCTTTAAACTCTTTATTGAAAATTACTTAAAATTCAACCTTAATTTAAAACAAAAAAAATCGCACCTGAGAAAATATTTAAGTGGTCCGTTACTTTTGAGACACCTTATGTAAGTTTAAGCTTTACATGTGTCCAAACAGAGAGATAGAGAGAGATAGATAGATAGATAGATAGATAGATAGATATTTTTATTATACAAAATTGTACAATTACAATTAAAGATATACAAACAGCAAGAAAAATAAAGTAACAATATAAAAAATAACAATAAAAACAATTAAAAAAAAAATATTAAAATAAATACAATAAAATAAAACAAGATAAACTAAATAAGAAAAAAAAAATATATTGGATTAAAGTTGCGAATGCAGGAGACCAGTATGCTCTCTCTCAGCAGTAAGGAGAAGAGTGAAAACAGATGATTTAAAAAGTGAAATGGAGTTTATGGCATAGTAAGAAGAGGGAAGTCTATTCCAAGAACGGGAAGAAGAAACAAGAAAGGATCTGTCACGAAACTCAGTGGCTGCCGACGGTATGATCAACGGCGTCACATCACCCCGAGCAGGCCTATCCAAATGGCTCCACAAGAAATTTTCATACAGATACGAGGGTTCTTGCGTTCTGAATAACTTGAATAGACTATTAAGCATAAAGTATTTTCTCCTCGTAGCCGTAGATAACCAGCCCAGAGAGGACCTAAACTGGGCAATGTGCTCGCGCCTAGATACACCATAGATGTAGCGAATACCAGAGTTAATGACTCTTTGTCACTTGAGATCAAGTTCACCAGATATGTCACAGTAAACAATACAGCAGTAATCTACAAGAGGGAACAGGAGTGACTCAATTAGATGCTTACGAAGGGAGAAGTTGGTACTTGGCCGAAAGAAATTTAGCCTGTACAATAGACTGTTTGCTCTGCGACAAATATGAGCAACATGCTCTTTCCAGGTAAGTTTAGAATCAAGATGTACACCAAGGTTGCGCACCGCTTGTTCAAAGGGTATGAGCGTACTGTTGACATATACTCCCTTGGTGGGCATATCCTGGAGCTTATTAATGTAGTAGTAAGAGCCAAAGATTATAGATTTGGTTTTGCTAACATTCAAGTGCAAATGATTTGTAACAGCCCATTGTAATACTAGATCAGCATTTTTACTGAGAAAATCAACTTTATGCTCCAATTCCGACAGTGGAAATTAGACATAGATCTGCAGATCATCAGCGTGTATTAAATGACGAACAGTAGGATCAAATGAATGAGAGACGTCATTAATATATATGAGAAATAATAGAGGTCCAAGAACGGACCCTTGTGGTACACCAGTATTAAATTTCAGGAATGATGACGGTTTGCCATTACGGTCTAGAACCGCCTGCTGTCTATCCGTGAGGTAAGATGCAAACCATCTGATTACAGATGGCGATAAATCATATTTGATCAATTTTTGCAGTAGGGTGACATGGCAAACCTTGTCAAAGGCCTTGCTGAAATCAAATAGTAGCAGTAATGTTACCCAGCGCTTGTCCATACCTGTCCTGATATCATCTGTGAGTTTAGTTAAAGCAGTCTGTGTACTGTGGCCAGTTCAAAAACCTGTTTGAAAAGGATCTAAAAACTGCCGAACACTAAAATAATTATATAGCTGCTGATGCACGAGTCGTTCCAAGACTTTAGACAGGTACGACAGTAATGATATAGGCCGTATGTCACCCATGGCTCTAGGAGAGGCAACTTTATTGATAGTTGTGATGAGTGTTTTCTTCCAGATAACAGGCACGTAGGATTCACGCAGAGAGTCATTGAATAGACGACACAACAGTGGGGCAATAACTGGGAAGGCAGTAGCTATAAGCGACTGTGGGATGCCATCGTACCCACGTGCCTGGGAAGAAGAGTGATGCACCGCACCTCTAACATCTTCTACAGTGACTGGATGAAAGTCGAAAAGAGGTTTATAAGTCAGATTGTCATCTAGAGAGTCAAGAAAGGAGTCAATGGTAGAAACCTCAGGGTCAAATGCCTCACTAGCAAAAAAAAAGTTAAGATCTTCAACAGGAAAAGAATGTTGAGAGCTAGTGGGGGTAGCACAGATGCCAAGATGGTGCAGTTCCTTCCATATCTGAGTAGGTTCTGAGAGAGAAGTGAGTCGGTCGTGATAATACAGCTGTCTAGCGACTTCAGTCTGTTTGAAGAAGGTGTCACGAACTGTTCTGTATTGTCGGAGATCAGTAGATAGTCTAGTGCGTTTGTATCGTCTGTATAGTCTATCTCTGTCTCGCAAGAGTTCGAGAATAGCAGGAGTAAACCATGGACGATGAGCTTTCCTCTGTTTGACAGTTTTAAGCGGAACAAATGAAACGATAGCATAGTTTAGATGCTCATATAGACAACAGAGCCGCGTATCAAGAGGAGAGTCACCATCACAGGTAGGGCAGTTCAAGGAGTAGAAGTAATTAATAAGGACAGTACTGTTTATAGAGGTGTAGTCACGAAAAGTAAAGTTTGTAAGTGGCGGTCGTGTGAGTGAGCATTTAACTGTTGCTGTAATTAAGTCATGTCCATCAATGAATGGAGTATCTGTTTTCCAGTAGTCAAGTACAGTATCGTTTGCGTCCACCAGACAAAGATCCAGCCAAGTGTCAGTTGCAGAGGTGTGATAAGTGCTACCATATGGAATAGAAAAGAGAGAATGCTCATTGAAGAGTGCTCGCAAAAATTTTGCATCATCTGTGTTGGATAATTGATCAGCATTAAAATCTCCAAGTATGATTTTGGTGCTGTAACTGTGTATGATGGTAGACAGCGTTGGAATGAAATCAGTATTCACTAAAAACGGTGTGTGTGGAGGCCTGTATACTACACCAACGAAGATAGGAGTGGAAGACTTTGTTTTGACCTCGCAAAACAGATATTCTGGCAGACCGGGCTTACCACTCCAGATATGTGTACAAGAGTACAAAACACTAGCAGTAAGTGAGCTGTGGATATACAAAGCAACACCACCACCTCTTGTATTACGATCATGGCGATGAAGAATGTAATCATCAAGAGACACGAGAGAGTCATCAACAATGGGACCTAGCTTGGTCTCTGTTACAGCTATTACGTGAAAGTAGAAGCGAGACGCCAGGAATAGTCTCACCATCTCAATGTGCGCTCGTAAAGAGTTGGCATTGAAATGGCAAACACGTAGACCACCATTACCAGCCTTAGGTCCCGCATCAGATGAGTAGGAAGTAGGAAAAGAAGTAGAGGAAGAAAGAGAAGAAGAAGAAGAAGGAAGAAGAAAAGAGAGAGAGAGAGAGAGAGAACATACCTGGTTTGAACAGTTCAGTTGGTGGTGGAGGGAGCATCGGACGTTGTTGGCACTATGTCTCTTAAAAAAGTATTTAAATCCTCATCCGAGGCTATGAGATGTGGAGTGTCTTCCTTCCTTCTTCTAACGTAAATGCTCCCATTACGTACAAAGGTGAGAAAGCCAAAGCGCTTATCTCTGGACTTCTGTAGTACTCGCAACTTCAACTGATGTAGCGCAGATGGTAAAAATTCATTGATGTTAATTAGAGATGGTGTGATCTGCCCGACAGGTTGAGCATTATTGAGTAGAGCTGTGCTGATCTGAGAAGTATGGAATTTTCTTCTGCGTATTTTTGCAGCAAGTGCAGTACGAGCTACCACAGCACTCTTGAAAGTGACTAGAAGTGGAACAGTACGCAACGGTGAGGCGACAACATGTGTCGATGTTGCGGAGGTGGATGGTGCATCTTGCAAGGATCCAGAGGTTGATGCTTGCTGAGACTGTCTGCGCAAAGAGCGGACAGAGAGAGAGAGAGACAGAGAGAGAGAGAGAGAGAGAGAGAGAGACAGACAGAGAGACAGAGAGAGAGAGAGAGAAAGAGAGAGAGAGAGAGAAAGAGAGTGAGAGAGAGAGAGTAATAAGACCACCGATCCTTCTCCGCATCGTGACCTGAATCTTTTTACGTTCGTTTTTCTTTATTTTGTAGAAAAGTGGAATAAAAACCGTACACGCAATCCTTTTTTGTCTTTTAAAGTTTTGGAAGCGAGCTAATTCAAAAATATTATTACTGTTTTTATAATTCTAAAAGATGATAATATTTTGTTGAACTTGATATTCATAAATTAAATGAATATAAATTTTTAAAACTAAGTATGAGCAATTTATTATAAACTCTATGAAAGTTGCTAACAGTCTGTAGCAACTTACATCTGTAGCAACTTTGTCGGTAGGCTCAAGATGGTAGTTTTATGAATATTAATGAACGAAGATATTATTAGTGATAACATGGAAAATAAATAAATTACTTAATATAAAAAGTTGTGGGCCAGTTTTAAAAAAATTTTTCTCATTTAATAACTAAGTTTCTTTCAATTAATCTAATTTTGTACTTTTAGAAATGAAAATTAATGTTTAGCAACGTATACGGGAAAAAATAGAAAAGAAGAGAGAAGGAAAGAAGAATATAAAATCAGGTGATTTGATAAGTAATTATAAATTGCAAATTGGCAAGTCACGCGCAAACACATTGCATCAAATTATTATTCAAATGTGGCAGACCATTCTCTGTTTCTCAGAAATCAACATAGTTTAAAATTACTCGTGTATTTATAATTCTTATAAAAAGCATAGAATTTTTAAAAAATTCATATTAGGATTTTATTTGATTACCTTACATATATTATATTTTTTAAGGAAACGAATATATATTCGTACCTGCAAAAACGTTATATCTGAATTTTTTAGTAAAAATAAAATTGGCATGTGTGGTATTTTGATATGTAAAAATGAATCTTGATTATGCTGTAATTTTAATTCATTTTATTTTGTATCTTATATTTTTTCAAGTATTAGTAATTTTGTTAGTTAATTTTTTTATTATAATTATTTCATTTTTTTTATTCATTCGCTATCGTTCACCTATATATTAGTATAATTAATTATCATCCGGGGTAACGGCTATTTTTTATAATTCTTTTCTAGTGAAGATATTTCAATAATATTTAAATTATATTCAAAATTAAAATATATTTATAATTATTGAGTTATGTCATAAAAGCATCACAGTAAATCCTTTATAGTAGAAATTCATATTAAATATATAAATTATAGTTCAAATTTATATAAATTATTAAATAATTTTATAATTACAGGTGCTTTTTATTGAATGGAGTAAAATCCTTGTTCTAGAAGTAAATAATTTTATCTTAAAATAAGATAAAGAATGAGAAAGATTGTATTAAAAATATTAATAAATTAAGCAGTTTTAATATTGTTTCATTAAGTCATATTAACAGTTTTGAATCATAAAAAGTAGTCTAACAAATGGATTATTTAACCAAAAAAATTATTAGTTTATAATAGATTTCCTCTTCACGATTTCCCAGTGAAAAATTATCAAGTAGTTATTACGTGAATCTTCGTGAATGTGCGAAGAAGTAAGCCTTTGTAGACTAAAAATATTAAATTTCATAATTCTTTCGTATGCGAATCGAAAAATGACAGGTACAGTGACAAAAAGGCAAATCCGAAATGCTTTTGTTAAGTTCGGTGAGTGGGGATGATTAATCGCAGGAGAGGGATTTTAAAATTCGTAGAAGGGATAGTATCACTAACTGGCTAAGAAAAAAATATCGACGAGTTACTTTATGAATTCAGTTCTTTTACGACGAAATATTACAACATTGTGAACAAATTTATATTATATTATATTAAGGATTTTATAGCAAATTTTTCATAAAATATGGGTCAAGGAGAAAGTTCTCCAACTGATAGAACGTAAGTAAATATGCACAAAATATAAATTATTGTCATTATGCTATAACGATAATAATATGCTATAATGAATAATAATTATAAATTGTTTGTTTTAAAAATCGCTTTTTAAATTTTAATCTGTTTTATATATGAAATTTAATAATTTTTATCAAATATATGCAGCCATAATACTTTCACCATATGCTTACACATTTTATTCATGATGGTAAATAAACGGTAAAAGTAGTCATAACATCATCGTAATTTGAAAAATAAGAAAATTTGCAAATTCTTTTTTATAGATTACTTATAATTTTTGAATGCATACTTGTCGTGAATGCTTCTGCTAAAAACATTAATTCAATCAATTATTTTCTTGCTTATTAATTTATTTTACGATAAAAAGTAAATTTCGATTTCAGCCATAATTAATTATGTTTTTGTTACCTTTATTTTAATTTAATGTATTCCATGACAAATAAAATACAGATTAATTACATCAAAAACATTTATTACAAATAATATAAATGTTTTAATTATGAAACATAACTCACATATTATCAACGTATGTAAAACATAATATTAATATTACAATTTTTCATATAATTTTGTCTATTATAATACCATTATATATTTTTAATTATCAGATTTTTTAACAAAAAATTTTGTCAAACAAAATTTATATTGAATAATATTATTTGAATTCCAACTAACGTTCATTATTTAAGAATGTTTATTCGTTTTATATAAATAATTTTAATTTACAGAAATGATTTCTTAGTCATTATTAAGATTATTAATTATTTATTCAATTATACCAACGCAACAAAAATCCTATTAAAAAGTGCGTATTAAAACTCATAGAAATTATGAAATAAAATAAAAATAGAAATGCTTTTGAACTTTGAAAAATGATAAATAATTACTATTTAATTTAATGAAAGGCCTAAATCTAAATTTTATAAAAAAATTCATACAAAATCTAAAAATATAGGGCACAAAAATTTTCAATAGAAAAGAATAGGACTTAATGAATGCATACCTTAAAATCTGCAACGACCGGTTAAACAAACCTCTTTAAGTTATTTCATTTTTCATTTATACTTATTTTTATTCGTTTAATTAGCCTTAGCAATGTTGAAATTATTCTTTACTTCAAAATATGCGTAGAAATATTTTTTGTAGGAAATTTATTCTACTTTAAAAAAGAATCATTAATTTTTAGAAAAATATTAATAATAATGTCGATACGACACGACGAATATTAAAACGAAACGTCAAAATTTAATATAAAATGAATATCGGCTGAGATATATTCAATCTTTTACATCTAGACTACAGATATTTTGTTTTACTAAATCAGTAATAGTATCAATTAACTGAAAATCGCTAATTTATATTTCTAAAATGTTTTTACTTTAATTTAAAAAATAACGTTAAAAATCTAAATCAAATTAGCAACATTTTTAATAAAATTTAATGAAATTTTAGGAATTTTTTATACAACGTTAAATTAATATATGGCTATAAAGTTATTCAATAAAATCGCCATTAGCAGCAATAACCTCTTAGATCCGGGTCCGGAAACGATTACATGCCCGAATCAAATGCTCCTTGTTCATATTGACCATAACGGCATTAATAGCAGTCTTCAGCGAAGAAGTGGTGTTATGAGGACGCTTATTGGTCTCACGCACAACTACGCCCCATACGTAATAATCCAAAGGATTAAGATCTGGGGAGCTAGGTGGCCATAGGTTCGGTGTTATGTGGTCATGAAAATTTTCGGCCATCCAATCTTGTGTCGCCATCGCTTTATGTGAAGGAGCAGAGTCTTGTTGAAAAATGTATGGTCTGCCTCCGCTTATATTGTCTATCCAGGGTTTCACTACCGTCTCCAAAACCTCGATGTATGCAGCAGAGTTCATTCGAAGTCCTTGAGTAAAAAAGTGTAGTGGCATAACATGTCCTTCGTTGCTGACAACACCTAAAACCATAACAGTGGCTGGAAATTTTGTGTGCATAACAACAGGAACCTCCGTAGGATTTGAACATAGCCATCTGTCATTTCTGCGATTGGTCTTTTGATCTTGGTCAAAATTTTTTTCGTCGGAAAAAAACCATAACATTTTGGGCGCCTCAGGGTGTTTGATTTTGTTTAAAAGACGTTTTGATCGGAGAACTCTCTGTTCCCCTGTTCGTTCCGACATGAACTGTCCTCTGCGCATCACGTAAGACTTATACCGAAGGTCTTCGTGGACAACTCTACGAATAAGGCGCTCAGAAACATGAAGCTCACTCGCAAGGACCCTCATTGATTTTGAAGGGTCCTCGTCTATGATCGCTTGCACTTGCTCTAAAAATTCTGCAGATCGGACAATGTCAGAACGTTGTTCGTGCTTTTTGCGTTTTGCAACCGATTCTGCATCGCCTCCTGATGCTTCCAATTCACGGCAAACCTTATGCACGAATGAACGGGCGCAATTAAGAAAATTAGAGATCTCTAAATCTGTATGGTTCGCACATATAGCGACGATGACAGCATGTCTCTTCATTTCTTGAGTGATGTTGTAGTCCGCCATTTCTTATCTGAAAAGGAAAAAAAATAAAAAAAAAAATTCGCGAAGTTATAGTCACATTTATGCATGTCCTCAAATACCGTACGCACCCTGTATATTTTATAAAAAATTATCCTTTTTTTATTATATACTACTGAAATAATAGTAATTCTCTGCTATTAGGCATTACTAATAAAATTAAATTTTAAATTACATTTATATATATATATATATATATATATATATATATATATATATATATATATATATATATATATATATATATATATATATATATATATATATATATATATATATATATATATATAACACATCGTTCAATAAGTCCTGAGACTAACCCAGAGATGGTGCTAGTAGTACCAAACTGGCCACGTTTCCATAGAGTGCGAACCTTTACATGAGACGTGTAAAAATTTCACGTCGATCGAATCACAGACAGCAGAGTTATCGAGGTTGGAGTAAAGTCACTTTGTAACACATCGTTCGATAAGTCCCGAGACTAACAACGAAAACAACATTTTTTTTCAAAAATCATTTTTATTTATCAATATAATCTCCTTTTAGAGTGATACAATCTTTCCAACGCCTTTCCAACATTTCTATACCATGTTTATAGAAGGATTTATCCTTTGCTTTAAAATAGGCTTCAGTTTCGGCAATGACCTCCTCATTCGAGCCAAATTTTTTTCCCTGGAGCATTTTTTTTGAGATCAGCAAAGAGCCAGTAGTCGCTGGAGGCTAAATTTGGCGAATACGGGGAGTGGGGAAGCAAATCAAAGCCCAATTCGTTCAATTTTGCCATTGTTTTCATGGACTTGTGGCATGGTGCATTGTCTTGGTGAAAAAGGATTTTTTTCTTCTTCATGTGCGGTCGTTTTGCTGCGATCTCCTCCTTCAAACGTACCAACAAGTCAATATAATAATCACTGTTGATCGATTTGCCTTTTTCCAGGTAGTCAATGAAAATCACGCCATGTGTATCCCAAAAAACAGACGCCATGATTTTGCCAGCAGACTGCTGCGTTTTTGGACGCTTTGGGCGGCTTTCGCCAGCCATGCGCCACTCAGATGATTGCCGATTCGACTCCGGAGTGAAATGATGTATCCATGTTTCATCCATGGTCACGTATCGACGCAGGAAATCCTTTTTATTGCGAGTAAATAGCGATAAACAGCTCTCTGAATCGTCGACTCGTTGCTGTTTTTGTTCTACTGAAAGCAATCGCGGCACCCATTTGGAAAAAACCTTTTTCATGCTCAATTTTTCATGAAGGATCGTAAATACGCTTCCAGATGATATCTGTGTCATTTCTGCAATCTCACGGACCTTCACTTTACGATTTTTCATTACAATTTTTAACACTTCACTCACATTTTCCTGTGTAACGGCTTCCAATGGCCTACCCGAACGTTCCGCATCGTTTGTGTCCGTAGGACCACGTTTAAACTCAGCATACCAACGACAAATCGTTAGTTTGGATGAAGAGGAGTCCGGGTAATGTTTTTCAAGTCATTTCTGGGCTTCTACGATATTTTTATCCATTAAAAAACAATGTTGTATTAACACGCGAAACTCGCTTTTTTCCATTTTTCAAACAAATTACAAAGTGACTTTACTCTAACCTCGATAACTCTGCTGTCTGTGATCCGATCGACGTGAAATTTTTACACGTCTCATGTAAAGGTTCGCACTCTATGGAAACGTAGCCAGTTTGGTACTACTAGCACCATCTCTGGGTTAGTCTCGGGACTTATTGAACGATGTGTTACATAGCCTTGGTAACAAGTTTGCTTCTATTAAATATTTTATTCAAATTTTTCCTTTTTTTTTTTTTTTTATAAAAACAGCCAAATTACTTCGCGTGATTTTTCTCTTTTACATGGCTACAAAAACTTGTATGTTCACATCTATCTACATCGGTAAGATTACTATGAGCTTCAAAGTTTCAGCTTCCAACCTCAACTCTTTTTTTGATGGTTTATTTTTTTTGGATCAAGCAAGCTTATTTCAAAAATGAATTTGAATATCTAATTTGTCGTTCATATTACACTGCAATTTTTTAGAGCAGACCTAAAACTTAAGATTAAGTATTTCCAATTGTGAATCCATCAAAATAGAGAGTCTAGATAAACGGTTCGTATATAGAAGACTTTCACAACAAAGCCATGAATTTTAGATTTTAGAAGAATTTATCTGCCCTTAAAAAGTCAAATGTCAGAAGTCTCGATGTCAGCTTAAATATTTTGCCCTCTTAAAATTCTCAGCTATATTATTGAATATAACTAGTTGCTCTTACTCATCCACAAATATTATAATTTTTGTTATTTTAATGGTATATTCAAAATGACTCGAATATATACATATATTTGTTCTTATTTATCGATGAAGATGAAATCGATTACATAATTTACATGTAGTTAATTTTTTAACTATTCTTAACAAGATCAGAATTTTATTTTCTTTTTTTTTAACTAGAACGTATAATTTTTTAAATTTATTACCAATTATTAGACAGAACTTCCTCTTGGAGTAATAAGTATCTAACCGTAAATATTTGCTCGTTACGGAGTCTATGTAGAAAGTCACACAAGTAATCTTCTATTATTTCTTTTGCTTACGAAGTAAGTCCATCTAATAATACATTTGATGTATAATTTTATAGCATATAAGAAAGAAAAATAGCATATAAGAATAGTTTTAATCGTAGAGGTACTTAACTACTTCTTACGTAATTCAAGTGCTTTATTCAAATTCTGTTAAAATCAGATTATCTTTAAAAATTGTAAAAAATAAAGCAAAAATAAAGTAAATTTTAATTTTAATGAATATCTGAATAAAATGGAGGTAAATTAATCATATGTAGTCGTCGGGCAAAATTGATAGGTATTGTGTTTATGGGACTCAAGAAATTTGCTTATAAACTAAATGATGCCATGCAAACTAGGAGATTTCAACATTTAAGAAAAATCAGTTCATCTGCTACATCATATATCATATATAACATATATGTAGCAGAAATAACAAACTTCATCGTATATCTATTTAAATAATATGCGATTGAATATTAAAAATTCTTTTATTATTTTTTAATGCTTTATAATCACGTAATAAGATGTGGCAACACTGCCAGTTGTTCTGTATAGGTTATATCATAACACTCGTGAAAAAAATATAATTTACAGTCGTTTTTTCATTTTTAATGATATATTTTTATTTAGTCGACACAATAAATGTTCAAACATAATCATTCATGAACATTATTATACTATAATCAACATTATTAAATAATACTAATAATAATAATAATAATAATAAATAGCATTAAACCTAATTATTTTACAAAAAAAAATCTAATTTACACACTATATTTTCATTTATTAAAATTTACAATCGTAAAAAATAATAATTAATTGAAAAATCAATATTATTAATATAATAATTAAATAATTAATATAATACTTACCACAATACTATAGACACTAACTAGTTAGATTAAATTATTATTCAGTAAGCGAAGAACCAAGCAATATCAAGGGGCGTGGAAGCGCCCCGCTGGCAAGTAGAAGTCAACGATACCGGTACGGGCGTGAGCGTCTTATATACAGCTCGTTTACTTGTTTATAACCTCGCTTTTTTATTTTTTTTTTTTAATATTGAAGCCAAAATATTTTAATACCATTCATATTAGAAGCTTTATATATCTTTATATTTAATGACTACAAAAAGTTTCATGAAAAACGTGTCTTTTTACAATAAATCATTACTTTTTTCTTACTATGTATATCTATATACATGGTTTTCTAATTTTTACTTTATAATTTTTCTTCTTCTCCTTCCTGTTTCTTCTCTTCCCTGATGTCACTTCCTTTATATATATATATAAAGGAAGTGACGCCTGCGCGTAATGTGCGCGCCTTGTATTCTGCTAGCATACTGCTAGTTTACCTTTTTATAACCTCGTCGTTTCTCGTTTTTTAATAAAAATTTAATATATATAGATATAGATTTGAAAGGGTACGATGTTAAATATCATTCTAATCATATACAAAATTGATAAATCTTTTAATATAAAGAAGACATTAATTTAGTAATTGTTAAAATAAAATCTTGGTTGGATTCATGATGCCTCGGAGTCTACTAAAGAATAAATGTCTACAACTGGAATTCTGTTGCATATGTATAAAATGTTATTTTTGTATAAAATGCTACTTCTGAAGATTTATATAATAAATTAAATCAATTTATTTAAGCTGCTTATATGTACTAGGATCTAAATTGAAATGTATGCAGCAATTATTAATTATGGAAATCTGGAATTTTGTTGTTGTTACCAATTGAACTTTTTTAAAAAGTGTCGAGCAAATTTTTTTTAGTCAATTAATTAATTTATTAGAAGATACGACACAGTACCAAAATGTGACAAAAGAGTTATTTAATTTACATTAAATAAGTACATCAAAATTGATTAGGCAAGGCTGTGATTACAACATTTTTAAGTAAGATATTCGACCAATGTGAAAAGATGATGCTAATGAAAATTGTGACAGATGGCTCATTAACTGAAATATGAAACGAGCAACCAGTTTAGATAATTTGTGCAAATTAAGAAAATGTTTGAGGATTCAATGAATCAGATGAGGTCTGTGGATCAATAAATAATAGTAGGCTAAGGACAGATAAGATTGCAATTAGGAGATGCCAATACTATAAATATTATGGAAATTGAATATAAATTAATTAAATTATTTTTATAAACAACTTAAAAATTTTTTGCTATATGCATTTGTGTACTGTACATTTGATTTTAAATTATATATATATATATATACATAGTAGGATTATATTTATATTTTAATTATGTGAAATTTAGAAACTAAGTACAATTTTTTCAGTGGTTATCGATTAAACTGTTTAAAAAGTGTTAAGTAAAATTTAATAAAAATATATTTATGTATAGATATTAAAAAATGTTATTAATCTTTTACAGTTACAAATAACATAAATATTTTATATTTGTAATTTTAAAAAAAGCTTTAAAAATAAAAAAGTGAAAATAAGAGCACCTCAAACTTCAGAAACTGATTTTAGTGATTTAGATAATTCAAAAACAGTATTAGACAAAAAAATCAAAATTTAACTCAGATGAAGACAAATACAATTAAAAGTTTAGATATGAAATCTGAATTACATGTGCAAAAAAATCATTTTAGTTTTTAAAACTGTGTAGCTATAATATAATCTCCAGTTGCAGTCATCATAATAAACACGAACCACAAACTGCTTCATTATCTAGTTTATAAGTATTCACTGAAAGAACTTAGGCTTGTCAACAGGGATGGAGTGATACTGCTTCATGATAACGCACGACCTCATGTATTGAGAACAACGGTCCAAAAATTAAACGAGTTGTGCTATGAGACTCTTCCTCACCCTCCATATTCACCAGACCTCTCACCAACAGATTACCATTTCTTTAAACATTTCGATCACTTTTTGACAGGAAAAAGATTTAATAATGAAGCTGCTGTCAAAAATGCCTTCGAGGAGTTTCTTCGAACCAGAAACTCGAACTTCTACAAAACTGGAATAAATGTACTTGTATCTCGTTGGGAAAAGTGTGTTGCATCTATTGGTACCTATTTTGATTAAATAAATTGTCTTTATAAAAAGTTACAGCTGTTTAAAAATGTATTACTAAATCGGCCATTTCATCTACAGCAACCTAATATTTCTGGCAATAAGTTTTCTGGGATGTTTTCTTCTATTCCATAATTTGATAAAATTTTAGAATGGATATTATGAATGTTATCGCTTTTAGCTTATTTAACATTATTTTTTTGTTATGTAATAAATTTTGTGAATTATCTTAACAATATAGGTAAGTTATTTAAGTAGTATTATTTTCTTTTAATCATTGGTCATAATTTGAGATAAATTTTTCTAAGGATTTATCTTTTATAAACTTCTATGATATATATTGGGTGTACAACTTTGCTTCCGCCGTTTTTTTCCGAAATTCGAGGCTTTATTGTAAAAAACTGGTTGTACATTTATGATTCAAAGTATTGTCCATCGCTGGCCACTACTTTCTCCCATCTTTCGGGCAGCATACGAATCCCGCGTTGAAAAAACTGGTCATCTTTTGAATCGATCCACGAATCGATCCAATTTTTTACTTCTTCATAAGACCGGAAGTGCTGGTCAGCCAGGCCGTGTGCCATTGATCGAAACAAGTGATAGTCCGAGGGAGCAACGTCTGGAGAATACGGCGGGTGGGGTAGGACTTCCCATTTCAAAGTTTCCAAGTATGTCTTGACCACTTTCGCAACATGGGGTTAAGCATTGTCATTAAAAAAAAAAAATTATGAATTAAATACCAATGCGTGTAAATTATTTAAAACAGTTGCAGTCAAAGACTTCATATTTTTATATTTATCATTATGCGTCTTAAGAATGAAACTGTGATTAAATTCTAATACCAATGCAATTGCATGTTTATTTACAAAAATTGATTGCAGAAGATAATTATTCACTGATGTACTACCTAACGACGGGTCCGCCAAGTATGTATTTAAATAGTAATGTATGTAAACTCTTTATTGTATGTTTTCTTAATGCAAACTTAACATCTACATATATTTATTAATTATCAGCTATCGATATAATTATTGATGAGTTGCATAGACTTTTTGTCTAAGTACGTTTTTAGTAAATGAAATAGCTTATCTATAGTAAATGTATTACATACATCAGTTTTTCGATCTAAAGAAAAAGTAAATCGAAATACTTGACAATTTTTTTTACATATTTCACAACCTTCTTTAGCTGAAATTTGAATTTTGGTAATAGTGAAATTTCATTACTTTGCTTCACTTACATTAGAAATTATTGCAAATAAATAGTAAATAGATTATTTAATTAATTATAATTAAAATTCGGAAGCCGGATCATATAAATAAAGTTACGTAATACACGATACAAATGTGCAAAATGTGAAACAAAGAAAACATTTAAAAATATGGTCGTATTAAAATTATACAAATATTTTATCTATAAATTGTATGTTTGAAAAATTGAAAAATGTTTTTAAAATGAAATACAAAGCAACTTCTACTTGCCAACATTCTACCTTTTATAAAACGTTTTTTTTAAGAGATACTATTTTCAGTGGAATTGTTGAAATTGCGAGTTTAAAAGCGCAATGTTGTCAGATCTCAGTATCTTGTTATTTTATTTGCTTAAATTAAAGTTTATTTATAAACCACAAATGTAATTTAATTCAATTTAACAATTGGAAATAATTTGCAGTTTTTAAATTAAGACTCAAATTATATTTTACATTATTTATGGTATTACAAATATTTTTATTGTAAGTATTATTTCAAATAATGCACTCATTCGAAACATCTTCAAAAAATGAAAAAAAATTCTATTGCATAGTTATTTAATACATGATTTAATGAACCTAATTTATATGAATATCTCTTTTTTTTTTTTTTTTTTTTTTTTTTTTAGAGAGACGAGTTTAATTGTCGCCAATGATGATAATTCTAACGTTCAAGTAATAATCAACAATGTTATGCATAAGGGTAAGCTTTTTTGATTAGAAAGAAATAAATTAAATAAAAAATTATATTTTATATTTTTAATGAAACAAAAATGATTAAAATTGCAAATTTGATAGGTGTTGAAACGATAATGTTAAGGTGTTACTTTATAATTTGAATTTAATTTATATCCTAGAAAACGTCAAACATGTCTACTTATTGGATTTATCTTACAAGTGTTTATTATGATTTGATATATGTTGAAATGATATTAAGGTATTACCTTATAATTTGAATTTAATTTATATCTTAGAAAACGTCAAATATGTCTACTCATTGTATTTATCTTGCAAGTGTTTAATTAACTTCGAATAGTTTTTATAATCGATTCATTATATTAATTTTATATTACTGCTTATAATGAGAATAGATTAATTGATGTAATGAGAAAATTTGATTTTCATCACTAAATTTACACTTATAAACATATGAATTGAAAGAAAAATCGTTAGAGAATAAACTGATAATACATTATGTTTCTATAAAAGTATCTAATCATCTACCACCGGACACATCACTAAACACGTTTATTCGCGAAGAGATGCATTTAAAAGGGACTAAAGCCATGTGTCATGAAGGCGGTTGCGGTTCCTGCATTGTAGCCGCTGAAATAAAGGGCAAGATAATGTCTGTGAATTCCTGTCTTGTTCCAATTTTCATTTGCGACGGGTAAAATAAATTTTTCACTCATAAATGCCTGTTTAAATAATTACGAAGAATTAGAGCAAACAAAAAAAAAATAAATAATTTTAATGCAGATGGAAGATTACAACAATTGAAGGACTGGGTAATCGAAAAACAGGCTACCATACATTACAAGCTGCTTTAGCCGATATGAATGGTTCGCAATGTGGGTTTTGTTCGCCAGGCTGGGTTATGAGCATGTACAGGTAAAAAAATGTAAACTACTTATTTACGAAGAATTCCCAAAAATACTATTCATTTAATTGAGAAATACATTTTTTATAGTTTAATACGGGATGAAAAGATCACCATGAAAGAAACTGAAAATTCTTTTGCTGGCAACATTTGCCGATGCACAGGCTATCGACCCATCCTGGAAACTTTTAGAAGCTTTGCCAGTGACGCTCCTCCAATGATGAAAAATCGAATCAAAGATATTGAAGTAAGCGATTCGAAGTGTAAATCAATTTAATTTATGAAAACTCTTGTTTCTCATACTTTTAGGAATTATACAAAATACAATCTTGTAAAAAATGTACCAAAAACTTGTGCAATAGAAATTGTAAAGATTTGGAAATTATTTACAAATCGAGTATTCCAAGATCATTGAAACTTCAATTACAAAGTTCTGTGAAATTTTATAAAGTTTTAAAAGTCAAAGATATATTTGAAATTTTTCAAAAATATACAAATGTTTCGTATATAATTAACGGAGGCAATACTGCACATGGTATGAAACTGAATAAAAAAAGCACCTTCTCGATTACTCAATAAAAAATTTCACAATAAATATTAATGTTTGTACGCAGGTGTTTATCGTCTTGAGAAAATGCAAATTTATATTGATGTTAACGATGTGACAGATCTGCAGAGGATTGAAAAAACAAGTAATAGCTTAATTTTAGGCGCTAACGTGACTCTTTCCATGGCAAAAAGTACTTTTGAAAAGTATATGAACGATCCAGGATTTGTATATTTAAAACAAATGGCTGACCACGTTGATTTAGTTGCAAGCATACCAATAAGAAACGTTAGTATTAGAGTTAGAGTTATTCAAAATAATTTTAAATATATTAAACGTGCTTATGATTTTAGATAGGAACAATTGCTGGTAATTTAATGATAAAAAATCAATATCGTGAGTTTCCTTCAGATATATTTTTAATCTTTGAAACTGCTGGAGCAGAAATACACATACGTAAGTATTTGTAAATACATAAATTATTTAACATTTATTTAAACTTTCATCATTGTTTTTATAATTTATAATACATTCCAGTTGATTCACCAAATTCAAAAATTAGTATAACATTAAGAGAATTTTTAGATATGCAAATGCATAAAAAGTTAATGTACAGTGTGGTTCTTCCATCATTGAGTAAAGAATATGTCTATAAAACTTATAAGGTACATTCAATGCCCGAATTTTGTGCATAATTATGTGTTATTAATTCAGAAGAAGAGTAAATTTATTAATAATATAAAAAATATAATCTTATATTTTCAATATTCTTATTCCAATTTAACAGATAATGCCTAGATCACAAAACGCACACGCCCTCGTCAATGCTGGTTTTCTTTTTAAATTAGATAATAATGGAAAAATTTTAGAAAGACCAAATATAATGTTCGGTGGAATAAAGCCAGATTTTGTAAGTAAAACAAAACAAACATCAATAATGAATAAACTTCATTGCACGCTTAATAATATTAATTATCTTTATGCAGCTTCATGCACAAAAAACGGAAGAATTTTTAGAAGGGAAAATTTTATTTAATCTTAAAGCACTTAAAAGAGCTTTAAATATTTTGAATTCAGAACTCAAACCAGATCACGTTTTACCAGATTATAAGCCAGAGTTCAGAAAACTACTTGCTGTAGGTTTACTTTACAAGGTAATACAAAGATTAATTCATTATTGATTTATGATTTGTCGATAAAATAATTAAATTTGCATAATGTGTAAAACATTAAGATATTTTCATCTCAAATTGACCCATTTCTAAAAAAAAAATATGTTGTCGACAGTTTGTTCTAAGTATTAATACGAATAAAGTGAACTCGAGGGTACGCAGTGGCGGTACATTACTAGATCGTGAATTATCTTCATCGAAGCAGGATTACGATACCGATCGTAACAAGTGGCCAGTTAATAAGCCAATTTCGAAAATTGGGGCGATTCACCAAACATCCGGAGAAAGCGAGTACGTAAACGATATAACGATTAAACCCGATGAAGTATTTTGTGCTTTGACACTTGCTGAAGCTCCTGGAATCATTGAAAAAATTGAATATGAAAAAGCATTGGTAATTATGTATAATATAAGAATAAAAAACAAATTATTTTTATACGACTATCACAATTTTTATATCATACAATGATAGTATAAAAAAATTTCATTTATCTAATAAAATACATATGAACTTTGTATTAAAGTCATTTTAAAAAAGTAAATATAAAATTTAAGTTTGCTTATAAATTTTCAATTATAATTTTAATTTAAATAATAGAATAAATTTTACTTGGAATAATTAGGACATAGATGGTGTAGTGGCTTTCTTATCAGCAAAAGACATCCCAGGTAGTAATACATTTATCATGGCTGCCAAAAAGTATTTTGTTATGGTCGAAGATGAACTTGTACGTATAGATTATTTAAAAAAATTATCGGATCCATAGATAAATTTTAAAAGAAAGATTATCATATTTTTTTTAAAGCTGTTTGCAGATAAAGAAGTAACTTATGCGGGACAAGCATATGGAATGATTGTGGCAAAAACGCAAAAAATAGCTCAGTACGCAGCTTCGAAAGTGGAACTGGTGTATCCTAAAGGACCAAAAAGAAAACCTATGATCACTGTTCATGATGTAATAGCCTGCAACGATAAAACTCGCATAATGAAAACGATTGATTGGCCTGCAGCACAACCTGCAGGTATGTAAGTACCGAGTCAACGATCGAATTACATAACTCGTTACTAATAATCGCAGTTTTGAAAATATATGTACACATGTTAGGTACCATTTATTAGCATAATTTTTACTAGGCAAAGATATAAAACACAAGATAAAAGGAACTTTTGAATGCGGAGCACAGTATCACTTTTCTATGGAAACTCAGCAATGTGTGTGCATACCAGTTGAAGATGGAATGGAAGTTTTTTCATCGACGCAATATATGGACCTTGTACAAAACAGCGTAGCCTCCGTTCTAAATGTACCAGTAAATAGGTAACATTTTTTTAATTACAGTTACTTAAATCTTTAAATATTTTATAAAACAAAAGTATGAACAAAATATAATAAAATATTATTGTAGTATTATATTATTAAAATTATTTCTAATAAATTTTATTCGCTTTCTAAAATCAAATTAACTCACATGTCTATTAGCATAACCGTTCGAGTAAGACGTCTCGGTGGCTCATATGGCGCAAAAATAAGTCGCGCAACGCAAATAGCTTGTTCTTGCGCGCTCGCTTGTCATTTGTTAAATCGACCTGCACGGCTGATACTGTCGATAGAGGACACTATGCGAACGATCGGCAAACGTCCGGCGACTTTTTTCGAATACGATATAAGCGTAAACGATTTGGGTAAGATTCAGCAATTGAATTGTACCTACTGGGGTAACGTGGGCGCCAGCTTCAATGAGACACACGGTTTAGTTGCCATTTACCACTCTTATAGCTGCTATGATCCCTCCACTTGGAGTATGATTGGCAACGACGTTAAAACGGACATACCATCGAATACATGGTGCAGAGGCCCAGGTAAATTTCATTAAACTAGAACAATAACTCGCTTCGTGTAAAAGTCATGTAAAATCTGTACAATTTCGATATTTGGTAAATGATAAATTTATCTTGCATAAAAAAGAAATTAATATAATTGATAAAACTGATTTTATTTATAAACGGATTAGGCTCAGTAGAAGGCGTCGCTGCGATTGAGCACATGATGGACAGGATTGCAAAAGTAACTGGTAAAGATCCTATTCAAGTAAGAATTGCTAATATGAATGAAGTAGACAAAGCAGCATTGGTACCGATGATCGATGAGCTGAAGAAAACTTCCGAGTACGAGAAACGAGTTCAAGACATTAATAAATTCAATGCAGTAATGCTCTGGTTCAATTGGTCAATAATTATTAAATAATTTTGTACTATTAAAACTATTTTCTTTTAGGCTAATCGCTGGAAAAAACGAGGAATATCACTGGTACCGATGAAGTATCCATTGTCGATATATGGGCAATATCATTCAATGGTTTCGATTTATGCTCGCGATGGTAGCGTCATAGTAACATCTGCTGCTATAGAAATGGGCCAAGGGCTTCATACAAAAGTAAGAGATGATAATTTTTTTTTCTTTTTTTTAATTTAGTCACAAATTAAAGATTTTTAATTTTAGTTACAAATTTAAACAAAGTTACAAATTAAGAAACATTATTTACTAAATCCCATAAAAATCATTTGTTTAAACTTTTATAGATAGCCCAAGTTGCTGCTTACACATTGGGAATCGACCTAGAACTAGTTAGCGTAAAACCAAGTTCAACTTTGACAACACCTAATGATTTCTTTACTGGTAGCAGTGTAGCTAGCGACACTTTGGGTTATGTAAGTTAATTAAGTTATTTTTCTTTGTCAATAATTTAAATTAATAGTGTATATAACTTTTCCACAGGCAACGAAAAAAGCTTGTGAAGAACTTCTGAAAAGATTGGAACCAATTAAACAAATGTTGGGAGGAAATCCTTCATGGAGAGAATTAGTAATTACAGCTCACGCAAAAGATGTTGATTTATGTGCTTCATATATGTAAGCAAAATTGCTATGTGTATTTACTTTTTTCACCAAAACATACTACTATGTACCAAATTTATAAAATCTTTTTTTATAAACGTGAAAATTTATTTATTATTTTTTTTTTTTTTTTTTTATTAATTTAATATAATATTAAATTATTAAATTTATTTAATATATTGTATTACAAATTATAAAGTCTTTCTTAAACATACTCATAAATGCGTACATACATTCTGTCAAAAAAGTACCGGGAATTGTCGATTTAAATCTGGCGGGGTAATTTAGGCAGGTAAAGTTTTTTTTTCTAGATTGGTACAACTGTCCTTAATGACTATGCCAAGTTTGAGCGGAATCTGTCAACGAGTGTGTTTACAGTAGCTGGTTAAGTCAGTCGATGTCAATAGTGCGTGTCGATTTTTTACAATGGGTGATTACGTTGAACAAAGAATTTGTCTAAAATTTTGTGTTGCAAATGAAATTTCGTGTGCCGATGCATTCAAAATGTTGCAAAAGGCTTTTGGTGATAAAGCACTATCGAAAACCCGTGCGTATGAGTGGTACAAAGCCTTCAAGAAGGGTCGTGAAGTCGTCGAAGACTTGCCTCGTTCCGGACGCCCATCGACGGCTTCGACCGCAGATAACGTCGATAAAATTAAGGAAATGGTGCTTGAAAACCATCATGCCAGCTTGAGAGAGATAACACATGAACTTGAGATATCCCACGAGTCCACACGTACGATTTTAATTGATATTTTGGGCATGAGAAAGGTGACCGCAAGACACGATAACGCGCCGTCTCACCGAGCTACGATTGTGACCGACTTTCTCGCCAAAAACTCAACGAACACGCTTGAACAACCACCGTATTCGCCGGATTTGGCTCCCTGTGACTTCTTCCTCTTCCCAAAACTTAAATTGCCGCTCTGTGGCACCCGTTTTCAGTCGATTAAAGCCATAAAACGAAATTCGGCGCGCGAGCTGAAGGCCACTGACTTAACCAGCTACTGTAAACACACTAGCTGACAGATTCCGCTCAAACTTGGCATAGTCATTAAGGGGTTACCCCCAGTTGTAGCTCAACAAAAAAGGCCTTTTTCATGAATTTTTTTAAAGAAAACTACAAAACTTTTTTAAACGATTATTATATCATCTTAAAGAATACATCTTGAAGAACTTTCAGCAATTTTTTTATTGCAAAATATTACATTGTTAAGTGGCAAATGGCCGTCAATGAAATAATGTTTTTATTTATACGGTTTGCAGTGACCAACATTGCGGCAAAGTGGATCATTTAAAACAAAAATGTGGATAGATTTAGTTAAATATAAGTATAAACTAGTCTTTAATCCAAGGATTTAAAAAAATATTTATTTTTCACAAAATGGCGGGCAGTCAAAGTAAATGGTTCGATTTTAACAAAAAAAAACGGCCGTTTTTTGGCTATAAAACGGCCATTTTTTTTCAAAACAAAAAATCGAACGATTAAAGACTACATTTTTATGTATTAAATAAGCCTGCAAAATTTGAAAAAGATCGGTTTATTAGTGTTTGAGTAATCTTGGTCACCGACTTCAGAAATGCCATTTCGAGAAAAACGCGTTTAAAGTTTTAATTGCCGGTTGTTTACACAACGGATTCTTCTCTTTCAACGCTCATATCTCAGTCAATTTTGTTCGGATCGACTTGAAATTTCCAGGTCATATTCTCAGATACTTATACTTCAAAAAAATGCAATTAACAAAAAATCGATTTTTTCAAAGTCGCAAGTGGGGGTAACCCGTTAAGGACAGTTGAACCAACCTAAAGAAAAAATTTTACCTGCCTAAATTGCCCCGCCAGATTTAAATCGACAATTCCCGGTACTTCTTTGACAGAATGTACAAATTAATTATGTACTGAAATAAGTTCTTTACTACACATACGAATTTTAAAAAGGTTTTCAGTACAGCAAGATGATGTCAAATCGTATTTGGTTTATGGGGTTACTGTATCAGAAATAGAAATAGACGTGTTGACGGGTCAACATTTAGTTCGCCGAGTAGATATAATAGAAGACGTCGGAGTTAGTCTTAGTCCAAGCATCGATCTTGGTCAGATAGAAGGTGGATTTGTCATGGGAATGGGTTATTGGACAAGTGAAGATTTAATGTATAATCCCGAGACTGGGAGTTTAATAAATTACAGAACTTGGGTAAGATTAATTTTGAAAACAATATTTTTCATATTTTATAATTATATTTTATAATATTGATGTGTATTTGTTATTTTGTGAAATAATTTCAAATAATTGTAAATTCAATTCTAGAACTACAAAGTACCTGGAGCAAAAGATATACCAATGGACTTTCGAGTATCATTTCGACGAAATGCATCAAATCCTTTTGGAATATTACGATCGAAAAGTAATTTCTATTATAATACCTCAAATGCTTTAAGGACATTGATTTTTATTTTTATTCAAAAAATTAATATAAGACTTTTTTAAAACGTTTCTTGAAAATATTTTAACAATGTCTTAGACATATTTTAGTTGAAGAACAAAAATGTGATTACATAATGAAAATAAGATAGAAAGTTAAATAAGAAATGAGATTCTAATTTATAATTGAAAATTATTGTTTATTTTTATATTATTTTCATTACAATTAATTTACTTTATCAAGACTAAATTGAACTTAAGTTCAATTTTTTGTATTATTATAGCAACTGGTGAACCAGTTATGTGTATGTGTTGTTCCGTTCCACTTGCAATTCGCAACGCACTTGATTCAGCCCGTGCTGATGCTGGAAATAACGATCTTTGGTATCAGTTAGGTCAGTAAAAAATATGAAATGTTTTTTTTCATTTAAAAAAAAAAAAAAAAAAAAAAAAAAAAAAAAATTACTTACATTTATTACAAATTATTACATTTATTAATTTGCAGATAATGCAATTACAGCGGAGAAAATTTTACTCGCTAGCCTTACTGATATAGATGCTATGATTCTGTAAAATTCATATCAAAAGATATTTCAAGGTAGTTAAAGAAATAACGTATTTTTTTATTTCCTTATAAAAATTATTTAATATTTAAAAAATATTATAACATTATATAACTATAAAAATGAAAAATTCTGAAAATATAATATTTACAAACTTAGCAATTAGTAGCATTGTTTACAAATAAATAGACCACAAACGATAATGAAAATAATATGAATGTAATAGTATTACTAGATATTGAAAAATTTAAATATAAATGATGAATATAAATAAAAAATGTAAGTTACATATTTGTTCAATTAAAATTAAATCATTAATGCTTGTAAACATATCTGAATTTAAATTTATTTAAAAACCTCTAGAATCATTTAAGTTTGAAAATGTAATTCCAACATTACAACTATTATTAAAGTAAGAAATTTATATTAAATTTCAACTTTTTACATTAATAATTTACTTAATTGGTTTTTTTTTTTTTTTTTTTTTTTACTTGAACATAGCCAAATATTAACCTACTAATACCAGAATCCGTCAACTTACAATGATTAATTTTATATCGTGTCGAAAAAAATTTTCATTAACGAAATCTACATTATTAATCAATATTTTTTAATTTTTTTCTTTTTTTTTTAAAAAATAATAATAATAATGGTTGCTGATAAGTTAAAACCTGATAAACATTTAGAAGATCAACATCAATGTGGTGACAGCAGTAAAATCCCAACTAACCTCGATGTAAGTCTTGCTTAATGAATTTTATCGTAATCTTATGCTACTATACTTTTATGTGCAATAAATTATTTTAAAATTGAAAATACTAGCATTTATGTACTTTAATTAAGCAATTATGAATTAAGAAATAAAACTTTAGTTTAATCGAAGTTCATCTTCCGATGAAAGTTTAAAAAGTAAAAGTGAAAATGAAAACCGGACGGATGATTCAGTGAATAGTAGCGCAAAAGATGAATCCGACAACGAATCAAGAAATCTTAACAGCACTTATTTGTGTTATAAATCTGATGTATTGGATGGTTGCAGCGGGGACGCTAATATTCAAAAAACGAAAAAATTAGCAATTCTTGAAAGTACGCAAGAGAGTAATAAAACTTGTCAAACAGAGAATACAGTGTGGAAATACCGTAATTTATTTAGTTTGTCAAATAATTTTGATGCAGTTCAATGGAGTTCAAAATTATATGATTTAACGATGGGTAATAATTTAAAATAGCTTGGTAATATAATTAAAATTCTTTATTTTTGAAATAATATTTTATTTACATGGTCAATTACAAAAATGTATCAAATCAAAACCTGAAGTTTTTATATAATTTTTTTTATTTTTACAAATTACACGGATTATGTCCAGTAGTCTAAATGCGAAATCAATTGTACTTAAAGATAATTTTATCTAAATCTACTTTTATCCTTTCAACATACACTTTTTTCGAAAATAAACAATAAGTATTTTAATATTCATCGCTTTATTAAATTTGATAACTTGTAATATTTTATCAGAAAATTCGAGTTTAATGTTCGACGACGTAGACGAATCTCTGATAGTAAGGGTAAGAAATTATTTGGCTGAGTATCAAGAATTGCGTGGAACACCTCGCGATGAATATACTTTTTCTAATTTAATGAAAGTTATGGGTCAGGCAACCAGTCGCTGTTTGCTTGAGCTGTTTTACGTTATTCTTAATATCGCACCTGTTTTAGAGGTAATTGATGTTTTACCACAATGTTAAAACTCATTTGATATGAAATACGGTATATCAACAAATAAAAATTTCAGATATTTCTTCATATCTTAAGGTTTGTTTTGGATAAAATGATAAACATAAAGAATACAACGGAGATTCAACACATTATTTTTAAAACCTCGATATTTTTTGTACAATTATTTGGCATCTTTATTTTTTTGATGTTTATCTTTGGATTCATCGTATCGCCAATTATTCGAATGACCTTTGGCATTCTTGCAAAAATTATGTTATTATACGATTAAATAATAACGTTTATCGTAATTTTTGTTATTAATTGTTTACAAAAAAATTTGTTATTTGCTTTTTAAATAAAGATCTGTTAATGCAATTATTTTCATTAAGAAAATTAAGTAATTTATTATATTTATTAAATTCGAATTTTATAATTTGCTTACAGGTTTTATAATTTCATTAATAAAAGTTATGAACTTAAACTACTTATTTATATTATAATTTTATATATTTTAACTATACAATTGGAATTGAATATTCCATATATAATCATTCTCATTAATATATTTATTAACGTAAATAAATATAAATTTATTTGAAATAATATTATTGACCGATTAATACAACTTCAGCGATCATCATTAATTTGAAATTGTCATATAGAAAACAACAAATGTTATATTTAATATTTATGTTAAAATAAATTAAAAAACTATATAAAACTATATAGCATTCATGTTTTATATATGTACTTACAAATAACTTGATGTTATAAAAGTTACTTCTATTTACTTTTTAATGAAAAATGTTAGTAACTTGATTAACTATATGATTTATTTACGATTGATTTTTTTGATGCATAAGAATGATGATTATTTTTATTCGAACAAAATTATTTCTTCTATTATGATTGAAATGTGAAATTTATAATATGATATTTGATTTTAATAGTTCATAAATTTTAATAGTTTTATAGCACCTTAAAATCATTTTTTTTATTTTTAATCGTAAATAATGTCATTTGAAATATTATGTTTTATAAATTGTAACTGTGTAAATTTATACTTTAGAAATATTGATGAGATATTGAATAAACTATTGCACAAAAATAAGTGACATATTTCAACAATACGAATACTAGAACGGCGCAAAAAACTATCAATAATTATCAAAGTATAGAAATCGATGAGTTGGTATTCAAAAAATGATATAATAATCATATTTAAATAAAAATAATAACAATATATTTATTCTTATTCAAACAATAAAAATTTTCTATTTGTACACTATAATTTTTGCTACACTACAATCAAATTCTTTTTATAAAATTCTTTGATGTTTTTTTTATATTAAATTGAGCAAAAGATTTTTAATTATTTTTACTAAAATATGCATATTTGCATTTTATTTCACTTGTATAAATAAACAAAACTTTTAGAAAAAAAGATAAAAAGCTTCTATAATATATGTATATATATATATGCATGCTTTTATATTCAAATTAATTATTAAATTTTTCGAATTACAAATTAATATATCGACGGGTTTAAAAATTTAATATTTTTTACGAAATTATAAAAGTTTGTTTTGAATAATGAAAAATAAATGTGAAATGAAAAAGCTCAACAAAAATATATGATTGATATGTAAAATGTAACATGAGTACGTATCTATTCAAAATAATATATGAACTACAATGTTTGTTTAAGTTCGCTTATCAGTCAACTTCGTGTTATTTTCACTTAATTTGTCAACATCTTTTATTAAGAGTTATTAAGTGATAGATCATCAGTTTTTATTTATTGCTTGAGCAATTTAAGGCACTATTGAAAAAACTTTAATGAGCCTTGGAATAATGTTTCAATCAGTTTTTACTTAAACATTGAATTTTCATTATTCTAAAATATTCTTTGATCTATAGATTTACTATTATTTCGTTATAATTCGTAACAGCGAATAATTTTTTCGGTATAATCTTTGGATTACTATCGCACGCAAACAAATTCAGAAACACTATGGTGGATCCGCAATCAATTTTTGTACGTGATTGAAAGCATCACACAGCAGTTCAAGATGATACAATTTTTTTTTTTTTTTTTAACATATTATTGTCACAGATATTATTTGTGACGTTTTTTTTTTTTTTTTTTTTTTTTTTTTAAATCTATAAAATAATTTTTCTAAAGTTAATAAATATTAGGTCATAATTATTCATGTATACAGTATAATAAAAAAATCATCAAATTCTATTTATTGAAAAATTGTGACTTATTAATGATTCTCAATTAGTAGCACAAGTACTGTTTTTAAATATCGTAAAATTAATACAAAAAAAAAAAGATTTATGTGACATTGTTTAATGATTTAAAGAATTTTTATAATATTCTTATTATTACCTACATAAATAATTATATTCATTAAAAACATAATTAATATTGTTCTTGTTTATTAGAATAATTATTTTTTTAGCTTTTCCTTTTATTTACTTATTGATTGTAGTAAAAAATGATTAATATGTTACATATGAGTTAAATATTAAAAATAATATAAAGTTATTTAAAGAAAATTAAAGTTTGATAATTTTTTGTTACATTCATCCACGGTACTATTTTTATAGAAAAAAATAGTAAAATCTGATATTAGGTATGGCAATATATCACATACACCTTAAGAAACTAAAAATATGAATGAATTAATTCTAAAATAATGTATATCAAGTCTCATTCTGTCATTTATTTCTCAGCGCGATCCTAAATATATTCGATAAATAAAGATTCAAGATAATAATGATGTTTTTGGTTATTGAAAATTAAATTATTTGTAGCGACAATACGAATATATATTTTCCAAGATAATTACGCATTAAAATAGCAAATAAATGCAGCGCTGTATTGAAAACATTACCAGGTAACACACTTTCTCCGCTATAAATGTATTCACTAATGTTTAAAAAACAAGTTTTTAATGTAAGCAGTGTGATTTTTCTCTACTCACACGGTTAAATTTCCTACCGAAATAATTTCTGCTATAAACGAAGTCGCGCAAGTTGTATGGCAAATCAATTGCATGAATCAAAAATCTTGTTATTAAACGAGATTAATTGTATCGTAAACAATATAAAAATGTTCTAAATCATTATAAAATATTGGAAATAAAAATTTTGATTTCTTTATAATTTTGTTTTTCAATTTGTCATTTGGTATAAATCAGAAATCTGTCATTAACGATTTGTATTTCTATAAACATAATCAACTAATATTTTTGATTTGGTATAAAAATAATAATTTTTAAAATAAAAGTATTTTGTCTAAAAGTCGTACGAGAAAATTCGTACAATGATTAAATCTTATACAACTTACTGTACTTTCTCTCTGTAAATTTCATTTTAGCATGTGAAATTTCGATATAAAAATTTTAAAAGCGGGAAAAAGAAAATAATTTGTTCCCTTTTTAATAAGCCGCAAGAATCATCGTAAAGAAGAGCGAGATTAAAAGAGTCTTAGGTAAGTAAAGCGAACTGGCCGCTGCCCAACCGCATTCTAGATCCGTTTTGAGTGACTCTGCTACCGTTATATTATTCTTATTAACGCAAAAGGTTTCGCGCAAATCATCATCCCATCCGTTATCCCAGCATTCGTATTCGCTTCCTTCCTCCCGTTCATAGTTGTTCAATTCCGTGTGTGAGTTGCAACGATCTTCCTCGTACTGTCTGTGTTTTCTTTGCCACATTTCGATCCATCTGAATTAATAGAGATTTATAAAATTATTATCTATTAATAACTATATGAAATTATTTAATAGCACCTCAAAAATTTATCAGCCTACATACGAGTAGATAGAAGAATTCAATTGATTCAAGAAAAATAATTGTGAATTAAGACAATCATTTTTGCTCTTGGTTTTTATATCCTTGCTTTGAGATATCACCACTGGGTGGCTTACACGTTTTCTTTTCCTCGTATAAGAATTTGACAAGAAAAGTTATTGTACATAAGTATGTCACATTTCGCACTAATAAATAATTATTTTACTTTATAAATTATTTATTATTATTATTATTATTATTATTATTATTATTATTATTATTATTATTATTAAAATATTGAAATTAAGATTATTAAAAATCGAAAAACAATAACTATTTAATCAATCAATTCTCTTAAACCGAACTCTCTTAAACCAAGAGCAGATTTTTTTTTAAATAAATATATATTTTTATCTTGTTTGAAAAAGTATGAAATACTCAAGAAAAAAAATTCAAGGAAAAAAATGCTTCGTTAAAGTTCCTAAATAAAGAAGTTTTAGTTTCTTCAAGCTAAACTAAGTGAATTCAGAAAACAGTATAAATTGAAACAAGAAAGCCAAATTTTTCTTGATTCAAGTAATTTCTTCTATTGGTCTAGGATTTTGACGCCCATGTATATAAAATAATCAATTGAAATTCTTATTAGCCCACCAAGCTAATCATATCTCGAAATCATTTAGAACTAGGAAGATTTTACAAGCAAGTAGATCTAGCCTTAAGAGTTGCACTAGTATATTAGCAACCCTGTTCTACCCCCTATATAACACCGTTGAAAAATCGGAATTGATCGATCACAGTTGATCAATCATCATTAAAATTTATAAAAATTATTTACGAGATCAGCGAACTGGTAAAGTTAATAACCGACGTATAGTTAAATAATAAAAATAGAAAATAAAAAAAATACACAATATACTGATCTAAACAACGGTGTCAAATTTTCTATCTCCCATTTTCTCTAATAATAAATGGCTGAAAGTTTTTTTATTTTGTGGTCATAAATCAATTTTTTTTTTATTAAATGTTCTAATTCATTTAAAAAATGTAACAAATCTCAAATTTGTTTTCAAAGTATCATGCTTATTTCATCTATCTATACGACTACATCAGGCAGGTAGATGTTTCGTCAGAAATTGAATGCTTATTTAATTAAAATAAATGCATATTAAGAAGATTAAAAAGTTTATGGAAGGGAGGAGAAGAAGAGCCTGGATAATTACCCAATATCGCAGTCGCAATTGACGTAGCTACCACGCATGCGAAGCCTCAGCAAAAATCGCTTTCCCGGTACAGCTGGTTTGTACGTATTGGAGGGATTGTGCAGGGTACGTATTTCATTGTCTCGAAGCTCGACGGTCACGTTTCTCACGAGCTCCGCGTGCGTAAAGATCTCCTTTTGCACGTTGCTCACGGTTGTGTTGTACAAACCAAAGTGCAGGTGCGGGTTTCTCATCCCCTAAAAATAATGAGACAGATTTCGTTAATTATTATATACTTTAAGAGAAAATGTTTCCCGGTTACTATGCATATGACGACTAAATACGCTTAAGCAATTATCTTACACGTAAGACTTCCGAGTGAATATTCTTCAAAGCTCGTCCGCTGAATGTAAAATTGTAGAGTTTCACTGGGAAACGACCTTTCATTTCTTTTTCTAAATTCGTCTCATTTTGAACCTGATTAACAGATTTCAATATTATCAAATTTCCATTTATAAAAATATATGAAAAAACGTTGAAAAAAATAATTTCAATATATAACAAATATCACTTTAAAAAAAAAAAAAAAAAAACTTCTGAAAACACCATTTTTAAATTAAAAAATTCACTTACATCAATGAACAAATGACGAAGTCCATGATTATACTCCAATAAATTTGGAAAGTTGAAGTTTTTAACTCCAGTGTAGGTTGTACAGAAGAGTGATCGGAGTTTTGTTGCTTTGCACAAAGCTCCAGCCTATTACAAATATAAATTTTATTTTATTTTAAAAGAAAAATAAAATTATACTTTTATTTGCGAAAACATAATTTTTGAACATGTAACTTAAAAATTGCTGCATTTATTGTTTAGTACATTTTCGATTTTCACAAAAAAAACAAGTATCCATAGTTTACTTTGTAAATATTATTGAAAATTTTACTCTAAAAATTCAATACAGACAATATTAAATTTATTTATAAACAATTATATTTTTAAAACCATTATTTAAATTATTATATATTATATGTATATATAATATATGTATAACGTTCAATTATTAATTTTAAATTACGTTGCATCGTTCAATTAAACAATTATACATTTTTTTTAACGATCACTTTAATTTCATATAATTTTACATTTTTTCTACTCGACGTTACAATATAAGATAAAAGTGAAAAAAAAAAAAAAAAAATAAGTAAAACAAACCTCAAAAGTAGACAACGAAAGACCACGTATATCGAGAAACTCGAGGCTGTCTGCAATACCAAGAAAGCTCGTGTTCGTAATTATCGTGATTGGATTGTAGGCAATATTGAAGAACCGGAGGTTCGGCAAAGCATGGGTGATAAGTGGAACGACGGTCAAGTCGTTGTAACTCAAGTCCAGTAAATGAAGGCTCGTCAAGTTGGACGCCATCTCAGCAGGAACCGATGCTAACTCATTGTGAGCCAGGTGAAGCCTTTGCAGTCGATGGAATGGAAGCTCTGGGACCTAGATATCACGGATGAGAAACGATCAAATGTGTTTCACGTGTTCTACTATACTGTGACCAAATATATTCTTTAAGTATTAAAGAGATTTGACGTGTACGTAATTTTTTCGTATGAAATGTATGATATTCCATGTTTTTTTTTTTTTTTTTTTTTTTTTTTTTATTAATAACAATAATTTTTGTTATTTTCAAAATACATTTGAATTATGCATTATTTATTTACAAAAATATTAATTGACAATATGTTTTCAAAAATTATCGTTTATCATAACTTCTGTCAAACTAATAATTTTTTTTATTTTAAAGATTTATCGTAAAATATTATACGTTGTTGTTAATAATACCGAAAGTAAAGAAATGTTGCTCAATTCAAGGTATAATAATGAGTCCTGTAAGCCTTGGAAAGTCCTTCCTCGTGGTTCAAGTATCAGCTGTTTATTATGACTTAAATCGAGGTACGATAATTGTGGTAAATCAGAGAAAACTCCATCATCTAGTCTGACTAGTCGATTATAGGACAAATCGAGCGAAGTCAAGCCCTACAAATGCAATGATTGTAAAAAATTGTTCATTTATGATTGTTGACGCTTTTTATGTCAAATAATTATATAATTATAGATATTTTATAATCCATCGGTGATATTAATATAAAACAGCTTAATAAAAAAAAAAAAAATGATAAACTTTGGAAGCTAAAGTACATCGACTGCCCGTGATTGATATTACTAAGGTCAATTAGCTTATCGCATTAGCGAAATGTCTACGTTAGTTGAATCCATTAAAGCGAAATTCACCAAACAAAGTAGAAATATATTCAACTTAGTCTAATTAGCCACTAATCAGATTTAAACCACGTGCATTAGAAAAAAACTGAAAGGTTCACCTATATTCAAATTTAACCTGTATGCAAGCTTTTTAATAGACATCGAAATCTCAATGTTGCTATATTTATATAAACGACAGTAAAAAATAATTGTAGTGAAATTATAAATTTATTTATAACTTCAATATTATAAAAAATATTAAAAATATTCTTAACTCATCAAATTTTGCATGTTCATGATCACTGTAGTTTTAATGAGCAGTATAACTTTTAAATTATCTAATTCATCGATAAATCGTTTTTTATTGACATTCAATTTTAAAAATATTTTAATATAAAAAGACTTACTCTAAGTCTGAATATAGCATCAGTATTGTGTACTCCAGACAAGAAATTCCACGATAAATCCAATATCGATAAACTAGCTGCAGCAGACATTGACATCGTTTTAATCGGTAACCTCATAAACTGATTATAGGATAAGTCCAGGCTTTCAATATTTGCATCTATGAACAAATTATCCGCAAGCGTTCGAAGCCTATTATGTGACAAATCGACAATTCGCAATTTTTTTAGAGGTTTAAATGCTTCTGCCGGTATATCCATGATATTATTATGAGAAAAGATGAGCACTTGAATATTCCTTGATTCTTTGAAACAATCGAAATCTATTTCCATAAGATCATTATAACTAAGATCGAGCCATTGTAAATGTGGCATGTTTCCAAAAACACCTTGAGTCACATTGTTCAGATCATTGTGCGAGAGATATAGATGAGTCAAAGAATACTCAACTGGTTTGAAATAGTAACGCATAATCTCCGTGATATTATTATAACTAAAGTCGAGTACTTTTATATTTGATTGCATCATTCCACCCACTAAAAAGAATTATCAAACATAAGTATGAAAGTTCAAATTTCTTTGCAAACATTAAGATAGAACATTAAAACTCACTACTGCTCATCGATGACGAATAAGAACTATTAATCGACAATCGATGAATTTCATTGTGACTGACGTTAACTTTGAAGGATGACAGTGTTCCTACTTGATCAAATGAATCAAAGTCAAATTCGAATAGATTGTTATATGCCAAATCCAAAAATTCTAGATCAGGTAAATTCTAAACAAAATAAATTAATTATATATATATATATATATATATATATATATATATATAAATCTAGTTTTATCGTTTGAAGAAAAAATATACTGTATAGATGCTTCACCTGAAAAGCTTCGTCTTGCATAGTTTTTATCTTATTTCCACGTAGATTAATATACTTTAGACGATTCATGTTCATAAAAGCGCGTCTTTCAATGGTAGTTATTACATTATCTTCCAAATTTATAGTCGATAATGATGGTAAATCAACAAAAGTATGCGTAGCCAAATTGGATATACGATTATAACCCATTATAATATCTTCCAATGTTGAATGAATATCTCCCTACGATATAAAAAATAATTAATAATTATTTATAAGTGTTTGTCATGTTATAAATTTATTTTTATTTTCAAACAACCTGGAATGTTCCTTTTCTTATGGAATCTATTTCATTATCTTGTAATTCAATGCGCTTGATTCTTTTAAGAAAGTGAAATGAAGTATCTGGCATTGATTTTATCTTATTGTTGCTGAGATCTAAATGTTGTAAATTTGTTAGTGATTTGAAAGGTTTATTTGGTAATTCGCTGATAGATGATGCAAGTCCATGAGCAATTCTAAGAATCATTAATGAATTTCCCACCTTAATAAAAAGATAATCACATCAAATCAAAAAAAGTTTACGTACTAATACGTTGACTTCTATCTTAAAATATAATTTATTAATAATTTTTATACACATTTTAAATATTTTGTTACCTCGGAAAAGGCATCATCTTCTATTGACGAAATCGAGTTTTCAGAAAAATCTAAATGTTTAATTCCTCGGACGTGCATAAATGCATGATTTTTTATCGTTTGCAAATTACTTTGGACAATACGAAGCTCTTTAATATCCATTCCAAATTCAAGAAAATCTTCAGACGACAGGGTTGTTCCTGGCATTTTTGAAATAGACAAAAATCGTAAATTGCGCATTTGTCGTAAATCTTGCAATGAAATCTGACCATTTTTCTTTCCACTGAGATCAAGATTATATAGAGAATATTGAAAGCCATTAAAAACGTCACCTGCGAAAGAGAAATTTAGAACTGAGATTTTTACTAGTAAGTACTGTTATTAGGGCCCAAACCAAAACGGTTTAAAGAATCATTTTTTATCAACGACGGCATAAAAAATAATTTTTATTTTGTTTTGGTTTGTAGCCCGAAAGTAAAAAGAGCATTCTTTATGATGGTAAATAATTGTACTTGGATTAAAAGTGTCGATTCGATTTTCACGAAAGATGAGAGTTCGTAAAAAGTCGTACTCCTGAAAGACATGGTTTTGTAGCGATGTTAAATTGTTGCCAGAAAGGTCCAAAAGTTCTAAGGAAGATTCTAATCCCATGAAATCTGGTGAATCAATGTCATACAGATCACAATCGGTCAAATATAATTCCTTTATCCTTGAGTCTTTGAATGCACCTTGCTTTAAATCCAAACAATTACATCATAGACATGTATTAGAAATACATTTTTATTTTAAACATTTCGCATAGCATTATAATACAATTTATTATTAAAGATATAAAAAAATTTGAATAGCAGAAAAACAAAAAGTTGCATTTTTCAAATAATATATTTTCAACAATCTTTAATTCGTTAAAATAAATTAAATAAAATACGAATTTATGAAGTAATAGAACATTTACATTATTGCAATAAATAAGTTCTAATGTAATTATAGAAAATATTATACTATCGAATTCTACAATAATATGTCAAATTAAGATCTTTTGATGTTTAAAATTGTTACTAACTTCTACAGTAAAACTGGTTTTTCGAAAAACTCACCTCAATAGTTTTAATCGGATTACCATTGAGGTAAGTCTTGTTAACTTTATAAAAATGTTGAAACGATCCGGGTAACAGAGAATCAATTTGATTATAATCAAGTCTCAATACATCCAAAGACATTTGTACTCCTCTGATTTCGGCTTCGACCTGTGGACGTATCATCTTCGAGATGCGATTATAACTGAGATCCAGTACTTTCAAACGTTTTAAGGAAGATAATTGCGAGTAAGGTATACTGTTCAGCTGATTATCGTTGAGATAGAGTTGAGTCAAATGAGCCATGCCATCGCGAAATACCGACGGATCGATTTCCTTGAGGCTGTTCTCTCGCAGATCAAGATATTCGAGAAAAGCAAGACCCGCGAACGCATCCGCTGGTAATTTATCGATCGAATTTCGACCCAATCGCAGAGTTTGCAGCGAATTCTCTAAGCCTCGCCAGTTATCCGCAGCTATGTGCGAGATCTGGTTACCTAAGGGATAACATTACGAATCCATTTAAAATCATTGTTCTCCGCCAAAATGTAAATAAGTTTTACCGTATCTTTTCTCACATTTTTCAATTGATGCTTCATTTTAAGTCTTTTGAAACTATCTGATAATTAATTGATTAAAAAAAAAAAAAAAAAAAAAAAAAAAATAAGCCATTGATTATATTTAAATATATAATTGAATTGACGTTTCAATTGAAAAATTAATTTCTTTCTTTAAAAAGAATAAACAAAGTAATTTTAATTCAATATAAACTAAGCCAATTGCGTAACCGAAAAAGTCTAAAGCTTTTATCGTTACAGGAGCTCGGATAACAAAGTATCGACACGACGTAGCTGACATGTTGAGTCATTGCTCAAGACAAAGGCGAACGATCGAAAATTGAAGGATACCTGTTAGATCGAGAAGCCGCAGCTTCTGCATGTGTCTGAACGATTTGCTGGGTACCCTCACGAGACGGTTGTAAGGCAGTTCAAGCTCCCACAACGATCTTTCAAGCCCTAGGAACGCCTCGTCCGGTATATCCGATAGGGGATTATGCTTGATCTGTAGCTTGTATAGACCTAAGACACACAGGACACATTGTCTCTGCTTTATGCGATTTTAATTTTTTTTTCATTTTTTTTTTCAATTTTTTGTTCATTACGTTACATTTAGCATGCATTTTTGCACTCGATGTTAAAAGTGATATATTTATCATTTTATATGAAATTTTAAAAATCTTTAACTTGTTTAAAAATATGATTAATATTGAATTGAATTAGAAACTTAGTTATTAAATAATTAAGAATCACAAATGAAATGTTTTAGTACGCTAATTATTAAATAAATAGAATATATAATAGAATAAGATGTTTAAATTGCAGTGTTTACGTGTTGTATTCATTATCAAATTATTGTTCCAATAATTAATCATCGTTTTACTTTAATAATACCTGGTTAATACTAAACATCTGTCGAGTATTTCAATGAACATTTATTCATTCACTCTTAATGAATGATTAACCCTTAAGTGACATCAGAGCAATAATTGTATTCATTTTTAAAACTTTTAATTAATTCTTAATATTAAAGATAAAATTTAACTTCAAAAATTATTCACTTAACATGCTCTTTACGATGGTTTATTTTTAATATAAATTTTGTTTTTTTGAATTAATACTTTAAATTATTATATCATTGTTTATAAATTTTAACAAAGCTTTTAATAAAATATCAATAATTTTTTTAAGTTTTTTTTTACAGACATTATTAGAGTATGTTTAAAATTTAAACTTAATATATATAATCGTATCTGAAAAATTATTATAAATAATAATTATAATTACATGTGCGTACAATCAAAATCTATAAAATATCTAACTTTTAAAATTCGATAACTTTCTGTACGTTTACAGGTAGTAATTTTTAACTAAAAAAAAACGATTAAAAAATTATTATATAATTTAAATTTTTTACATTTACATATACTTTATAATGTAATCATTTCATGTAATTTTTTGTATAAAAGACATACATAAATAAAAAATTATCAATAACAAATTAGATGTTTATTGTTTATTATATTCTTAATTAAAATGTTTTGCAAGTACAAAAAGAAATATTGAGTCTATTGTAAAACATAATATGCCATTATAAACATATTATAATAAATGAGTTATTATGTAATCTACGATATTTAAAAATTTAAATATAAAATTCGCTCTTTTAAATAAATGATTTAAATTTTTTAAAATAAAAATAATAATGTTATTTTTAATTCTATCAAGTCATAAAATTGTGTAAAAAAATCATTTATGCGTGGATTTATAATAATAAAAATTTGAACGCTTTTATAAATAAATTAAAATAAAAGCATTATTATTATTTTATTGTATTATATTTATCAATTATAGCCCTTAAATACACCAATCAATGCATTAATACTCAAAATAATCATTGATCGCCAAAGAATAATACAGATAGTTTTATTATATACGAAAATCAAAATCTATCTTAGTTTTGTTCTTTCAATTAATGAGCAAATAAAAAGATACACTTACCGGTGTTCATAAGAAATTGCGGTTGGATCGAACGCAAGCCATTGTTTTCAAGCTGGAGCATGAAAACTTTAGAGGAATTAATAGGATGCGGTATCCGAGGCATTGGCACATTGAAACAAGTGACGATGCCAAGATCGGGTATGACCTTTGAGCACGTACAGAGCGGATTGAAGAAACAAGGTGGATACTGGACGGGAAGTTCGTGCATCCGCACCATCGACGTCCAAAACATCAGAATGAATGTTACGATCACCATCATGTAGCCGAACTTAACGAACGTTAGCAAATTCTGGAAGATCACCGCACAAAAAGCGCTTCATTTTTTATTTTGTTTTCACTCTTTCGTTAATTATCGATTAAAAATGTTTACGATTTTGAAGAAACAAAAAACAAATAAGTAGAGATGAATAATGAGATTTTTTATTTTGATAAAAATAAAATTAAAAAAACATTAATTGGTGCAAAAGACCATATGTATTAAGTATGCAGATGCTTACTTCATACCTAAATGATATCCAAGGATCACATTTTATAAAAAAAAAAATTAAAAAAAAATAAAAAAATGAAATAAAATAAAATAGTCAATAAGAGACACCCATTCCCATCTAAACTTATCAGATCGTTTATCAACGACGTTGCTTATTAATGATTTCCGTAATCGAAGAATTAAATAAATATTCTTTTATAAAATCAATTCCAAAAATATTCACTAAAAATTTAGACATGCAGTCATTACATAAACTAACTAACAATAATACGTTAAAATAATATTAAAAAAATTTGCAACATAATTAAATTTATATAAATTATTAAAAATTGATATATATTTTAAACGTATAATAAAAATGTATTCATTTATACTTTTAAAGACACTACTACCACGCATACTTTGTTGTACTTGCAAACTTTAAACTTAAAGTGTGCTAGATAAAACCATAAAAGTGTGTAGTTCTTTTATGGTTTTAAAGAATAAGTATAACATACATTTCTGAACTAAAATAAAATGTATAAATGAACAAAATTTTTTAAAAAGTATTAGAATTTAATATAAATTTTTTTTTTTTGCTTTTTAATTAAATGCAAGACTTTAACGAGAGTCTCAAATATTTCAAAGAGAATCAACTTTTAAGAGTTTTATCTCATCTGTCCAAAACTATCAACCAGAGTTCAAGCCGATTTCAAAATCTATAAAGACTTATAGAAAAACTATAAAGAAAAAAAAAAGTTAAAAAAAATTCACTTTTCACTCAACACTAAAGACAAAAATCGCGCGAATTGACATTATAATTTACCATGATAAATTATTATCGAAAGCGACTTTGGCTAATCGCGAGTGTGGATGTAAGAGAGCGATCGAGAGAGTATTCGTTTCGGTTTATATATATATATATATATATATATATATATATGTGTGTGTGTGTTTGTGCGCGCGCGCGTGTGTGTGTGTGTGGGTGTGTGTGTGTGTGATTGTACGGACGGCTAAAGCGTGTCTCGACGACTGGACAACCGGCGATGCGCGACTCTCTTCTAGCTCTCCGTCGAGACACGGCACTCGCACGTGCTAACCCGTGCACACGCTCTGCTTGCTGCGCGGCTGTCTATTGTTTCTTTCTCTAGGAGGCGGGTAGGAAAGACGCGCGCACCGCCTCTGTATACAAACGGAGCGGTAATGATGATAGCGCAGAAGCTCGGATGGCTTGACACAGTACTCGTACTCGCATCGTCGCGTGTGTATGCCTTTTTTCTCATCTCTTCTTTTTCGCCCTCTCTATCTCTCTCTCTCTCTCTCTCTCTCACACACGCGCACACACACACGCGCGCGCGCGCGCACATACACGCACACGCATGCACGCACACTCTTTTCCTCTTAAAAGTCCTTCCTAAGGCTTCTGGAGTACGCAGACATTTACAGTGCTTCTCTTTACCCGATTATGCCCGCTGATATTCTATTAGGTCGCGGATGAAAATAGTTGCGCAAAAATATATAAGCATGCACGCTATCGGCATGCTTCCGTTCATTATATTCCGCTGTCCACGTTTGATTTTGTTTATACATGGGTTGCATATGTATATGCGATTCCACGGTTAGCTTAGATTTAACTATTTGAATACTATGTAACTGCTTAAGTTAAGGTAATGGAATTAGCGATAAACCAATAAGAATGAGAATAATTTCAAAAATTATTATTTATTGCGCATAAACAATAAACTCAAAAAAAAATTTTTTAATTTAAACATTAATTACAAACTTTTTTATTGGATATGTAATATCGATAATTATCTTTCTAATTCGAATTCAATTTAATAAAAAGTTAAATTTAATAGAAAATTCGACTTATTTTCAAATTAAAAGGAAAAAGCGATTCTATTTTAAAGAATCGTAAAACGCAAATAAATATTCATAGTTATGTTTACGAATGCTTGATAGGCAGACACATGTAAGCAATTCGTTAAACTCGTTTATTTTTCAATTACAATGTATATAGAAGATGAAACTTGATGGAATAAACGATAGATTTAAATTAAACAATGATAATTTTGGGTAAAAATAAAATGAAAATTAAAATTTTTACATAGTTTTCACATACATTTATTTGCTTGAGTTTTAGAAATTTGGATGTTATTAGACATCCAAATTTCTTAAAAAGATATCTTTCTTTGTCGTTATTAAGAAAAAAAATTTTTTATACTCGTGTTAGTTTTTATATTTTATATGTAAGATTATAATTTTAATTTAACTTTATTTTTTTTTTTTTAATTTTAACGTCGTATCAGTTAGCAGAGGCAAAAATCGAACCTCGATCTTTCGGATCGAAAGAGTCCGGCGCTCTTAAGTAAATGGTTAAAATAATCAAAAGCATTTTTTAAATATTTGCAATAATTGCATTATTATTATAGTTCATTGAACGGTAAAATAACGCATAAGTGCATATTTTATTACAATAACTCCAATATCATATTATTATTTATCAATTATATTGAGTAATGAAAATTCGAATACGGGCACAATATTATTTAATTAAATTATTCATTTTATAAAAGAAATTTTTTAATTAAAACTATTTTTAAAAGCAATGAAATTATTTTGACATTTTTATTTTAATAAGATAATTAAAATGGAAAATATTCAACAAGTGACGAAAGATAATTTTATAATCGTATTGACTTTTTATTTTTATCGCATGCATTATGAATAGACCGAATGCTTTCAGGACCTTGCGTGCGGTGACATTGCAGGATTTCTTTTGGAATCCTCAAACTGTTGCATATTCAGTTTATAAAACCGTACTGTTAATATTAATATTCTGTTGTTAATTATTTTATTGCATATTATACTTAGAAAAGATAAAATATTTTTTATAAGGTTTTAAAATTTCGTTTTGAGAGTAAAGTGTGTAAATCAGTATAAATTCTGATGATTAATACAATTTAACGAATTATTCAACAATCAATGGCCGCTTAAACTTATTATTATAAATAATAATATATTATCAATGCTTTTCACACAATCAGTAACTTCTATCAACCGTTGGCTTGCAAATTTATTGATATCTGTACTAACTAAAAGTTATTTGAATTTGAAAGCCCAAATAAGCAATAAAAATCAAGATAAAAAATTTGAAAATCATAATTTTAACTTACTCAAGTATGGATAAATCTTTTTTTCCGCAAATTATTTGATTGTAGAACTCATTCATTTTGTCCAAATTATAAAATTAAATTTTAATGATAAAATAACAAAATTAAAATTGACGCTTTTTACTCAATAGGAATTTGGTTAAGGTGATAGTGAAAATGTAAATAAAATACCATAAAATATGAAGATATGTTATATTGCAGAATGACATATTACACTGTATAAAATTTCTTAATATTGATGTACAGAAAAAAATTAATTCGCATTAACTGGAAGAATATTAAATCTATATATAAAAATATTTCAAACATAATTTATAAAATATATGGAGGTTTGATCATCTATAGATAGAAAAAAATATTAAAGTTTTTGTTTAAAAATTTTATATTTTATCAACTTTAACAACAAATTTTCAAATAAATCAATATAATATTATTCAAGAGTGATAATCTATATAAATTAATATATTCACTTCTGACGTTACTTTTCCTTTGAGTTTGCATTGAAAGTTCTTGTAAAATTATTTTTATACAAAAATTAGGCATTTTTTTTCTTTTTTTTTTTTATAGTTTTTTTATTAATATAATTTTAAAACTATAAGTAATATTTAAGAGGAAAATGTTAACATTTAATAACACTTTAAATTATTAACAATGTACGTATTATATTGTATTGTCATTTTATGCATGAAAAATTGGATGATTCTTTCTTCTAGTAGTATTTCATACATATGCTTAAAAAATATATATAAAATATCTTACAATGTTAAAGAAAAATTTGACTTTTTAATTATTTATATTAAAATAGTTTATTTTCGAAAAAGTCGAAAGACAGCATTTTAAAAAAAAATGTAATATTTGAATCAGAAAAAATATTAATACTAAAATTAAATAAAATAATGTGTAAATTTGATTTTTTAGTAATATAAATTTAATTAATCAAAAATGACAATGAAACATTTTTTTCGTTTCCATTTTCATAGCCCTTTTCTTGTGCTAAATGTAATTACAAAAAATCGAGCTTTACATATACGTATAAGTCTCACATTTTGATAATAAACATCATCAGCTCCCAAAAGGATTATTTTACTTGTCTAAGATACACTTTCACAGTGTTTGATATTAGTCTTATGAAAATAAATGAACTTCATTGCTCTTTAAAATGCGCATTAAAAAATTAGTTTGATTCAAATTTATAGTAAATTTTTAAAAGCTCATGCACGGGATTAATCTGATTTTATTAAAATTGCATATAAAAAACTTCGTGATATATATATATATATATATATATATATATATATATATATATATATATATAATTATTTTTAAAAATGTCATGTATATTAAAATATTTAAATTATCAAATATTTTATAATAAGAATACTAAAAGAATAACATAGTTCGGCACAATAAACTCTTCTATATTGTTATCAAAGTATCGATTATTTCAATTGTACAAAAATACTTTTAAATAATAATTATTCCAGATAAATTTTAATTGTAAAGTATTCGAATCTTTCCAATTTTTTTGCAATTTTACAATAGTAATTCTTTTCTCTTCATGTTTTATGATTTAATATTATGAAGAAAAAAGAAAGACATAAAATTAAATGAAAACAACTATAAATCTTTATCATAACAATTAACGGTATAAAACTTAGTTGTAAATTTTTCTTTTATAAGACTATTTCAATACAACAACAAAAAACTATTGACACATTGGTAAAATATTTGCGTTTTCAATTGCAATTGAAAAATCACGCAGCAGGTCATTCGTTTCTCTTGCAGTTTCACATATCTTCGTTATCACTTTTATAATCAATAAAAATTCTCATGATGTATAATAAACGCCCATATACGAATGCATAAAATCTTATATATGTATATATAATATATATTTATAAATTCTTTTCTTGACATTTTTTTTCGCTTTTTTTATTTTGCTCATATATATATATATATATATATATATATATATATATATATATATATATATATCATAGGTTTATTCAGAAATGTAAGCGCGTAGTATTTTACAATATAATAATACCTTTTACAAGTACATTTTTTATATGTTTATTTCACTTTCACCCACATTTCAGAATAGTCCTAATATATCCCTTTTAAAAAATATAATTGAGCCGCTGAGCAAACACCAATTTACAATATATAACCGATTCAATACTGTAACAAATCTAAAAAATGTGAAACATTCATTCTTTGTGCAGTAATTATAAAAAAAGAAAGTCTCTTATGTATGTAGGTATATCGTTTCAAAATAAAAACATTTTGTGACGGTAAGTAATGTTTAATTACTTAATTTTTTATTCATCGGAAAAAAAAAATTCATTCGTCGCTCATTAAAAATTCGTGAGTTCTTACGAATTCCATCGTAACACCGAACACATCGAAGTCTATCTCTCGAAAATATTAAATTTCGAGTTGTCACAGTACTGTATGTACGTATATATGTGGAAGAAAGGTGCGCCGCATCTGTCGCAAATAAAGTATTATAATTTCGCACTCCCATCGGTCTTTTCTCTCTTCGGTCTGCTTCTCTCTCGCTCGTAACCGTATAGCCATAATACGGTAGGAGCCTTAAAATGGTGGGAAGGCGACTTGTGATTTATTTATTTTTGTGTACATGGCCATTACTACTTGCGGCGCGCAACTCGGCCATTGCTTTTTCGCTCTTGATTTTCGAGTTGTTGCTTGAGCTGCCAGCCTCTCGCGCTCGTGGAAGCATCGACAGCACGAGGATCGCGGATAAGCCGAGCAAATGTGGTGCGAGGTACATGTTCCTGAAAAAAATATGATAATTGCGGTTTCTTTCGATTTTTCTTTTTTTCGTTATAAATTGCGTAAAAATATAAGAAAAAATATAGCTCGTTTGCGATAATTTCTCTATATTTTAATGAAATTCTCAAAGTACACATAATAATATAATATGCAAAACAGATTTTTAAAGGAAAGGCACATTAAAAACAGATCGTATTAAATGATTCAGTATTATTATTATGACAGACAAAACTTATTTTCATAACGATATCTTTTATATTTCATCATTAAAATAGCTAAATAATAAATTTTTTTTTAAATTGATAGATACGTATAAATCAAGTACATCAATTTGAGCTAGTAATGATAAAAAATATAAATATTAATTTCCATCAAAGTTATTAGTTATTGGAAAAGAAAACGTTTAACGCTATAGTTAAATACAAAAGAGATACGTGCTGATTTACAAGTAGGCACTACTGCCCCTTCTTATGAACTTCTTATTTATTGCATCGTGAATTGCGAATGTATAAACGAATATTTCTATAGATGGGATTATTGTCAATGGCATTTATTAAAATATAAATATACAAATCTGCAAGTTTACTGATAAAAGTATAATTTTTAATAAATGAAATGTTTTTCTATTATTATTTAGTAAATTTAAGGTAAAATATAATGATTGTATGAAATGCGTAGTTGAAAAATCGCCACTGCGCGCATACCTTACAGCAAAAAATCACAAACACGTTTATTTACATAAAATTCGTGTAAAAATGTATCACAGGTAAATCTTTTTTACAAAGTTTTTATCTCATTTCTTTAAGATCTAGTTCACGGAATGTATAAATTACACAAAAATTGTATAATTTAATAAAAACAAGGCACATAATGCTGTTGATTGATTTTCAAAAGCGGAGCACAATTTTATGTTACATTTAATACCGGAGCTGTATACAGTTACTGACTTTCGAAGCCGAAACTATCGAATATTACATTCGAAGCGTCATCTGGTGTGCATTTATAGCATTATGATGCAAAAGCACGCTTATAGTAAATATTTACATGGATCGTACTTTCAATAAAAAATTGGGTTTATCGATATTTAACAATAAAAATATAAGTATTATCTTTGTAAGCAAAGAAATAAAGATATGTAGTAAAAAATGAATAAATATAAATAAAAGGTGATTCTTATAATAAAAATGAGCAAACCTTACCAATTTTCTAAAATTTATTGATATATATATATATATATATATATATATATATATATATATATGTATGTATATCGTATTTTGTTTATAAATTGGTTTATAAATTAGTGGTTTCTTTGAAAAAATATTTTTTTTAATTGCTAGAATTTTTTTATTTATATTTCTCTGTAATTTACAAATTATTTACTATCAAAATAAATTATTTGAATTTAGAAATAAATAATCATGCATTTAACAGATAAATCTACTGGATAAATGCTGATCCCTGATTATAATATCTATAAAGGTTCGATGAAAATTGAAATAGTTTTTTTCTCAGTCCCTTTCAATCATTTAGGTATTTTATACGAACTGAAGTGGATCACAATATCCAGAAAAGAGTAAACTTTTCGAAATTTTTCCAATAATGAAATTTTAATTTCATGAAAAAATAAACTGGTCTGATCTTTCAAGTTCTTTTTTATTAATTTTAATATTTCGAAATGTTTCAGAATAAAATGATACTTTTAATTTTAATAAGTCAGTCTATGGCTGAAGCGAAATTATATCTACTGCGGCGAATCGAAAATAATGCAATTAAGATATTTAATGCAATGAAGTTCTTTCATATTAATTTTAAGTTTTAATATAATATTTTTATTCTCTTATATTAATAATAAAGCTAAAAGTGTAGAAAATGCAGCATTAACTGTCTATTTATAATAAAATTTCTTTTCAACTTTTTATAACGAGATAAATTCATTTTCAAGTTTCATTCGTGAACAATAATAATTATATTATTAAAATAAAAAATTAAAAGAGTATAACTTACAGGTACAAGATGATACTTGGTTTAAACTCGAGTAAAATGAAGCTAAATGTTATGTACGCCAGTACGAGTCGAGTTGTAACCAAGGTAAGCGCGTCATAGAATACTTTCTTTGTCTTCGAGGTAAGAAAATACGGTCTAATATGTCGACGAACCTGCAGTAACATGAAAATTTTCACCGTGAAAAATAATTTTTTAAAATTTTAATGCATGTTTATACGCATGTATACAAATTTTTGATTGCATGATACATAAAAAAAAAATATACATGTTCTTCGAATTAAAGTGAAACTCACATTTCGTGAGGCAAATGTGAAAAAGGCTCCGTTTGCAAACGTGAGGTAATAGCCGGGATAAAAACCATGCCAAAGAGCGGAAAGAGCATAGGTAAGAATGGTCTTATTGTGCTTTGCCCTTTCGTAAACAATCATTCTTAACCATCGATTTGTGCCCTTATTCCACGATTCAATACTATCTCTCAAACTTAATGCAGTCTGAAATAATAACATAAATTAATATAAAAATTAGTTACTTTTTATTTAATTCAAAAAAATTAATTATTAAAAATAAGCAAAAAATAAAAACGATTTTTTCTTATCAAAATGTCGAAATCGATTACCTAATAAAAGTAAAATTTTGCAAGTCAACAAATTTATTCAAAACATAAAACAAACGTGAAAAATAAGTTTTTTGTGCAGTATCTTTAAAAATAAACGATAAATTTAAGATATTTCGTTTCATTCAAGATTAATGTATCTCATTATATAAACATAACTATTTACAATTCATATAATTTATCGGGATGAAAAAGGAGAAATTCGAAAAAAAAAAATTTTATGTATTAATTGACCTTGGCTTATAATCATAGTCTGAAGCCGAGACCTTTACAATTCTCGACGTAAGCAATCAACTCAAAACTTACATTCGGATTTACTCTTATATAATTAAGTATCAAGCGAATTATATAGTGGTCAACAAATCAGTGAATTATCAAATTTTAAGATTTTAATTACAATTCAAGATTATAATTAAAAATATGAACATGTGCTCAATATCACGTACGCGTAATAGTAATACAAGTTTTATTTATTTTCTTTTAATTTGTTAACTTTTAGATTATATCCAAATAAGATTTTAAGCATTTAAAAAAAAAAAGGAATAAAATTCGTAAACCGTTATATCTCGAATACTAATAATTGGAATCACATAATTTTTTTTTTTTTTTTTTTTTTTTTTTTTTAACTAGGCAATGATATTAAGCTTTTAAAAAATATATAATTTGACGTAAAAATTTATTATAAAACAAAAATTACAACAATTTTTTATAAACAAATTAGGCTTTTTAATCGAGAGGTACATACGATTTTCGATTGCTTTATCTCAAAATAAAGTTAAATAAGTTCAATGTCTCCTCTTTAATTTCGTGAAAAAAAATTCCTGGACACTATGATAGAAAAAAAAATTCAAGCTGTTTGCAACAAGTTAACAGTAGCATGGAGTGCTCCCTGTCGCACTCGTGGTGCGACAATTTCAAATAGCTCTAATTTCTTTTCTTTTAAACTGTCCGGAAAGGTTTCTTTTACGAAATTAAAGAGCAGATACTAAGCTTTATTTTGACATAAAAAAATCTAGCGAAACAAGTTTTCTAGAAATATATTAAAGAAGCTAGAAGAAGTGAGACAAAGCGCTCCGTAAGTAGCCGATGTATCATACAGCGCATACACATATCATAAGACTAAGTGCGGCGCGGCGCGGCGGGAAGCGCAGAGAGTCAACTTTAAATGGCTTTAATTCTTTTTTTTTTAACTGCCCGACGAATTTTTTTCACGAAATTAAAGAGGAGACATCGAATTTCATTTTGACATAAAACAATTGAAAATCGTATGCGCCCCTCGATTAAAAAACTTAATTTGTTTATGAAATATTGTAATTTTCTTTTTTGTAAAAGATTTTTATATCAAATTGTACAATATATTTTTTCGAAGTTCAATATCATTGCCGTAATTGAAAAAAAAAAAAAAAAAAAATTATGTGATTCTGATAATTAGTATTCGAGATAAACGTGGAAATACTACTTTATAGTGAAAACGCTCAAAAAGTAAAGTCAAAATAATATTTATTTTTGATAACCAAACTTTTCCTTGGCAGTTACATTATTTAAATAAGACTTTCGTAAATGTCTTACAGATATATTATCAGGATTGAAATTGTAGTAATGTTTATACCTAAATTCTTATCGGAATAGAGATAACTATTTAGACATGTGATCAACTCTGGGTATAGTAATTTGATTCATTATTCATGTGTACAATGTAAAATGATATAATTTGATATCTTTAACATGCGTTATTTTATTTCTATCCAAAGAGATACCTCTTTTATGAAAGATTCTTTATTAATGTTTGCATAATATTGAAAAATCTAGTGAATATAAATTATAGTCAAAAATATATTTTTTTTAATGATTTTTTTTAAGTAAATCAATGAAAATTTAAAGAGTTAAACCACTTTGACCACGAATTTTTCAAAATATTAATATTTCATATATCATCATTTCTTCATATATCAACAAAAAATAAAAATAACTTCCAGTTATTTTTTAACAATAAATCCCTGAAAAGCTTTCAATTTTAGGGAATCAAGTGGTATCTTTTTAAAATAATTTATTGAAAATTTCTTAAACTTTTTCCGTTAATTAGTTTATGCTATTAATATAAGTAATAAATTGAAAAAAAAAAACTTACCTCAAACTTGAAGGCATCAACATTGGAAACGAGATCCCAACGAGGCGTGCCATCTTCGTTGTAACCATTGAATCCTAAACCGGAATTATTACAAATAGCATCAGCGAAGAGCCACGCGTGATAATACTTAAAACGAACTAGCATTGTTGCTAATATCAGGTACCAATACTTGTAAAGCATTGAAGTATTATTAAGGAACTCGTCTTCTGAAATAATTTAATAAATTTAATTCTATAAGCAGACTTTTTAAAATTAATGAAAATAAAGTAATTTGTAGAATATGGAAAATTAAAAAAATTACCTTTGACTTTTTGCATTGAATACGATGGTAGAAGAGTTACAAAAATAATTGCACAGACTATACTTCCGATTAATTTTTTTATTACGGCAAATGTTGGCGATGGTTCCAATACTATTTCATCTACTTTACTATTTTGATCGTCATATGTGCCCTTTTGAAATAAAAAGAAAACAATACTGTGCATTAATATGTATCAAAAAATATCAAAAAATATAATTTAATGATGTTATTTTTTAGATATATTAAAATTTAGAATTTATTTATATATTTTGTTAATAGATGACAGTTTGTAAAAAAATTTTTTAATTATCATATAATTAATTGCTAACAAATATTTAAATTTAAAGCTTAAATTAAAAAATAATTATTAAGAATAATTGATATTAATCAATCAATAATATTTATCAAGCAAAATTTTTATTGGTATAGTAGAAAACTGCCACCATTTCTGATGTTTATATTTGCTAAGGCACCTTTACTTTAATGAGTATTGTTTAAATTCCATCTTATAAATATAATGAAACAAAAATGCCTAACAAGTATCTAATGTTGATTATTTTTGATAACTCAATAAAATTTTAATTTTTTAAAAAATATATGTGATGCGATTAATCTTAACAAATAATAATCATTATAGAATCATTTTACATATAAACTTTGCACAAAATTTATTCAATTGTGTACATTCAATTATCCGTGCGTATTTGAGAAGTAAAAATATATTTTTATACCTTTAGCAATTTGTGACCACGCCCGTGAATAAAATCGATGTAATCACGATAAAAAATGATGGGCCCCGCCATCAGCGCTTGAAAATGAAAGATGTAACTGAAGTATTCCAGCATCGTTGGCATTTTACTAAAAAAAATTATCAAAGTAAATTCTCGATTAGCCCTCGAAGGACATCTTTGAAATAGTAGGTCATGATTAAAAAAAACAAAAAAAAAAAAAATTTACGTAAGAGATCATTAGAAAACAAGCAGATATACAGTCTGTCTCTGAATGCAGTTAAAATATTCATAACGCCTCATGCAGGGAGAAATTTTATAAATAAAAAACCTTGTTACATTAAAGTCGGTGAATTAATTACTATTTAATTAACAACAGATTAACAGTTAATCAGATTTCTTCGCGATCAAGTAGGTGAGCCTTGAGAGAAAAAAAACAAATGGGCGGGGCTTTAGATATGCGGCAATGTGTGCGTCGCACTGCTACCCTTGTTTCTCCCCACTACGCCGCGAATTTTAATCCTGATCTTCTTATGTCCTCTCATTCATAACATCTTATTTATTCAATTGATAAATGATTTTATTAATGTAAAAACATTAATTAAAATTCAAATGTCATATTATAACGTAAAAATTGGAAATCATTATTTACATACGTAAAAAATGATTATAGATAATCCATTATTTCAATTTTTCTAAAAATAATAACTTCAATGAAAGTTTTCATGAAGTGCCTTATGAGTAAATTATAAAAATATTTCAAATTTAATTAAGGAAAAACAGATAAACGAATAAATATTTTAAGTTTGGCATCGTAAATTTTAATATTGTTTATGATTTTCAAACTGTAAATAAATTGGTATAAAAATTCCTGCAATCTATTAAAGGAGATTGAATGTTTTCGAAAATATTTTATTTTCATAATGTCTTTAGTTGCAATTTTTTACAAAAAATAACATTGATGGTGTTCTCGAGTATTTCAGATAAAATTGTTTTAAACTTATATTTTATAAGTAATCATTTTTTAAAGTATTCTTTATTCTTTAAGGAAGTATTATAAAATCAACTTGATATGCTTTTTAAAATTATTATCCTATTCGAGTCACGTACCAGGAAATTATAAGCGTAAATGAGTTTTTGTTTTTTCAGTTTTCTATTTTTTACGTCATAATATGATATTTGAATTTTAATTAATGTTTGTACATAAATCAATCAATTATCATTTGAATAAATTCGAAGATGTTACTAATAAGAGAACATAAAAAGAGCAGAATTAAAACTCGCGGCGGAGAGGAGAGAAACAAGCATAGCAGTGCGACGCACCCATCGCCGCATATCGATGTATAGTTGAAAATCGAAAGCCCCGCCCATTTTTTTTTCTTTTTCTCTCAACGCTCGCCTACTTGATCGCGAAGAGATCTGATTGGCTGTTAATCTATTGTTAATTAAATAGTAACTAATTCACCAATTTTAATGTAACAAGGTTTTTTATTTACAAAATTTCTCCCTGTATCCGGTGTTATGAATATTTTAATTAGATAGAGGGACACGTTGTATGAATTGTAAACAAAAAATAAAACTTTTAACATTTAACGAACATAAAAATAACAACTGTATTTTAAAGTAGTTTATTTTCAACGCTCAATTTGTTCGTAGAAGATGGAACGTACTGCACAGCGTGATGACGTTGCGAAGGCGTTAATTCGTCCTCCTTGCGAGTCAGCCCATCGTGGACACTGTAAGCCAGGCTCGTCACTTTCTGAGTGATTACCATCAATGGACCTATTAATGCATAACATAGTTCATGAATGATATCATTTTTACAAAATAACAATAATTATAAATCAAAATGTCAATTTCACGATGAAAAATTTTATTGCATGAAATTAAATTTCGAATTAAAAATTTCAAATAAATATAATACATAACATAAAGCTTTAAATATTTTAAATATTTTAAATAAAAATTATCTCGAAAACAAAACTTTGTGAAAGTATACTAAAAATTTGTATCAAGATATTTCTTTACACTATTGGTACAATATTTTTATTTTAATAGAAAATTTTTTTAAACATTATCTACACATTGGTACAACAATGAATGAAATAATAACTTAAAATTTAAAGAATCGTAAAATAGCATTGTTATAATAATTTGAATGATCGTTAAATTAATATTCCCATACCAGTGATATCTAACGTGTAAGAACCATAGTCATACATTTGTCGGTGAAAATGGATACATGATAAATATATCAGTGCCACAGCAAGAACAACTCTGAAAAAAAGTAAATAAACTTTTTTACAAATATAAATAATGTAAAATAAATCTATCATTTTCTTTTATTATATTATGCAATGCAAAAAATATATACATATAACTTCTTTATTGCGTATTTCTGTATATAATATTATTAAAATTATTTTTGAAAATATTTCTTTAATATTTAAATTCGCTTATATTTCAGTGTTTTAAGTGAAGTTTGTAATATTTTTTCTTAAAAAAATGTAACATCAATAGTTTTAGCAACATATAAATATGTATAATTGAATTTGGATTGATATGAAAAAATTTATGAGTTAATTTAGTTCGATTAACATGAAAGAAATAAAATACAATAATTACTAAAATATTTTTAAAACATAAGTAATTAATAATTTTAAATAAAAATTATTTTATAAAAAATTAATTAAATCAGATTGCCTCTAAGTAGAGAAAAAGGTTAAAAAGATACGAACTCCGATTCACTATAAGAACAGTTTATCTTTATCTAATCAATATCTCAGGATGCCATTCGTCTCCAGAAAAGAGTTTACGATATGGTAAACTCATGGTAAGCTCGGAAGAAGAGTCTCCCGCGGATAAAATAGATTCTTTTTATACCTCTTTACACATCACTTTGCAAGAGAGAGAAATGGGACTTTTCAAGCAAACGCTTTTAGAAACATAATGCTTGGAATGTATCGCGAAAAAATATCGGAAAAGATTGCGCTTGCAATATCCAAGAAAGAGTTATAAATAACATAGCTATAGAAGTTTTCTCACAAAACTGTTTCATAAATATTACAAGTGATTTTACTTATTAGGCTGCATATTTGCTACAAATAATATGTGAATGAAATAATAAATATTTGGTTTCGAAAGCATTTCAGAAATAAAACTCAAGATATACAACTATTAAAATATTTCTACATTATTTTTAATTGAAAATATTTCTTTATTCTATTCTTTGTAATATTTAACAAATTAATTCTAAGACGGAATTCTGAATTGCCTTCTATCATTATTATACACAATTTACACATTTCAAAACAACATATTTCAAAGACACGGTTATAATCGCGAAATATTTATTTAACTTAGTTAAATTTTACCGTTTTTACCGTAATATTACCCATCATCTCGGTTACTTACGACTTTTTTTTTAAACTGAGCTATTATTATATAATAACCGATGGCATCAAAATAATCTAATTAAAAATAGATCAAATCTTTAAAATTTAATTGGAAAAAAATTAAAATAAATACTTTTATTTTAAAATCTTAAAAAATTTAAGTATTATGAAATAATTAAAAATAAGAAACAAAATTATACATACGATCGACTTCAAATTGAAAATAACATCATTTTTCAAAATGAAAATTACTTTTTTCATTCTACCTAATACAGTAAACAAACATCTTATTGCAAAATTTTAAATAAACTTTTAATGACTTTTTAATCAATATTTGCATTGCATCGGATCTAAATATCGTTTTTTATGATAAAAAAGAAATTGGCTTTTCACAATAAAACTTGATTGTAAACTCCATAGTTTTTCGTTATAAGTGAGAATGTTAAATAACTAGGCGTGTATTGACGCATGGGCGAATAAAGTATCATTATGGCGAGTACTCGAAATAGAAAAAGAAAAAAGAAGCAAAGCGAAGCGAGATTGAGATTGGTCGAAATTGAAACTGGAAACACCTCGTGCACGTTCTTAATCCGATGAAATAATCCGAGGCATCCGGAGGACGGTGTACCGCAAAACGATTGGCATTGCAGCGAACTCCGTCAACGTACGGCAAGCCTCGGGAAAGAGCAAAGTAAACATGTATATACGTGTCCATGTACGTATATGTATATAGATACAAAAAGTCAAGAGTGAAACTCGCTAATCTGCTTAGATGGAAAGGAATTGTACAGCGTTGCTATTACACAACGAACCATTACAAATTGATCTATAAATGTATACACGTGAGCTAACAAAATAATGGCCACTACAGAAGCAGAAATAAAAAGAAACGGATAAAGAAAAAAAAATTGAGAGAGAGAGAGAGAGAGAGAGAGATAGAGAGAGAGAAGAAGATTTTGTAATAAAATCAATCGCGAGGGAAAGAGGGAGTGTTTACCTCTGCATATGGTGAGGGTCCAGCACTCGCATAGCGACGTAACATAGCGCCGGAAGTCCAGTCAAGTGCATCGCTTGTCTAAATAAAGAAAAAAAAGAATGTGTATTAATTTTCCGTTGATGACACTTCATCAATAATTTTTTTAACGCACATTTTCCGAGGAAACATTGCTTTGCTATGAAATAACTATTTTTTAAATCATCTTTCTAAAATAAATTTCTTAAAACATATCGTTCAAATAATTTTTTTCCTATTTAATATTATTAATTTTAATATTAATTTTAATATTTAATTATTAATATTAATTTTTTTCTATTTAATTATTCTATAAATGCAATCTTTTTTGCAATGATGCAAATTATTAAAATAAAAACAAAACCGTTACCTTTTTAGTATGTATTTCATGAATTTCGCTTACAGTTTAATATTTTATAGTTGGATAAAATTTTAATTTTTCTATAGTCATGAAAACCATTTATATTTACAGTTACATTTACAGTTAGATTTTTAGAATAAAATTATATATATGTTGCTTAACTAAAAGGAAATAAATTAAATCTTACTTGCCAAAACTGAAGTAACCAAGGACAAGACCGATCACAAGACCAAAGGCATGACGACTAGCTGGCGAAGCCGCCACGGGATTTAGCGACGACCTTAATAATCCGGCCAATCCCAATGCCGTAAATTGGGTTATTAGAAAATTTACCTAAAAGAAGCCAAGTTTTAATGGTTTTATTTGATTATGTTATCAAACTTTAATAGAATCAATTACTTTTATCTATAAATTTCATAATTTAACTAATTTCGTTATTAAAATGGTTAGATTTTCAATTTCATCGAAATTTCATTTGGCTATTGTAATTATTTATTTTTTGTAATAATTTAAAATCTTAGAAAATTTTAATAAAAAACCAAAAATATTAAACTAAATCCCACATTTATTCATATTTTTCAATAAGTGTAAATATAAATTATAAGTCAATATGTTAATTAATATTTTGAAAATATTTACCGTTTTAAAATCCTATAATAAATTCATTTATAAATTTCTATTCTTTTATAAACAGAATTATTATATAACATAAGTTATATAAAGTTAATATTTACGTAACATCAAGTTCAATACTATAAACATTTTTAATACGACATATTTATTATTACATTTTTCACTCATGTATGATTATATTTATGTGTATATGTATAATAAGTTCTGTATATAAAATATATTACGACATATTATAAGTACATTTTTTATTTAATGTTATAAAGGATATATTTTAGATTTATATGATATGAAGAGGAGTGCTGCTTTCCGCGATAAAAAGAAAACAGAAATATCTTTAAAAAAGGGACTTCCCGGCTATTTCTAACATGTTTATATATGAGATACTGCACAGAATCCAACAAGTATTGATAAGTATTAAAAGATTCATAAAAATATGCTACGAGTTTAGTGATTCCCAGTGACGCGAAAATGTTTAAAATGCGTATATTTCCTTTTAAATTTCCAATATAAATATCTGAAGAGCATGGAGAGAAGCAGTTCAGTTATTCCTGATTGAAGAAGCAAGGTAATCAATCATATTAACATGTGATATTAAAATAATTTTGAAAATACTAATTATAATTAATAAAATTTAATTATAGTCAATATAAAATAATTGATTAAATTTCCTTTTAAAAATTGTTAGATTCATTATTATAAAATTTTTATAAATTTCAGCAGAAGAAACATTTTTTTGGATCAGAAATTTGCAAAAGTGCAACAATGAAGCTTTTAATTGTTATTACATTACTAATTTCCATTATCGGTATCTCATATGCTAGATTTGCACCAGACATACATGGTCCAAAACTTCCTCCTATTGGCGTAAGTCTACATTAATAGAGTTTATGAAAATCTTTTATATTTTTTATTTGTTTTGTTTTTATTTGTTTTTTTTTTTTTTGTTTTTTTTTTTTTTGTTTTTTGCCTTGAATTAATATAAAATAAAAACGAGATTACGTAAATTTGCAGTTTCCAAAACCCAGCCCAACATTTCCCTCTGAGAATAAGGTAAGCATTGAAAAAATTACAAAAATTTAACAAAAAATATTGATTGTGAAAGTTATAATGTAATGAAAAAAAAAGGTAATAGTAATAGCTATCTTCGATGCGATCGCGAAAACCGTGACTTTTGCACAAATTTAAACTTTGCGCACGAACGAGAGATAAATTCACAAGCGTTAAGAAATTTTTTTAACCCAATTAGCGTAATATTCGATTTTTGTATTTTGCGCGAGCAATGAAAAAAATAGAAAATTATACACCTTTCATTTTTCAAAGGGATTGTTCTTATTTTTTATATTTCGCATCACGAAAACGTATATTTGTGCTTGTTTATCAATTTACTTTATTAAATGTAATAAGAATTTTAATACTACATAAATGTTAATAGAATATTTTACATTTATTTTCAGATGCCAAGATTTTGATACAAATTCGGAAAGGTACCGCAAATTCGATATCGTACAATTACTCAGAGGTTACACTTAAAAATAATCCATTATTAACAATTTAAAGAAGATCTCTGATTTATGAATATTTACCTGAATGAAAAATAAACTACGACATGGCTTTCTTCGAGAATTTGTATTTCTAGTTATAACCACGATTTTAATGTAGTATAACCCATCTTCGCTTTCCAAGTAATATGATATTTTCTTCTCATCAATGATAAGAAGTTAGCAAAAAAAACAAAATGAAAAATGTTATTCAATTTAAAGTAATAAAATTTATCTTTTAATCATACATGCATATGTACTTAAACACGACTTTTCTAAATAAAGTCCTACACATTTTCCATTTACGTAAAATTTTAATAATAATCCGCTTGAAAAAAAGCTCGGAAGAGGCTTTAACTTGTTAACACCGTGTCTAAAATGTGATTATTCGTGCATTGTTATTTTATTAATACTGAATGTTTTATTTCTCGAAAAAATGTAAACGAAAGAAAAAATTGACACCCGATACTTAATTAATGCGCTCTATTTTATCAATCACCAAAGTAAGAATTAAAATTTTTTAATTCGTGTCACCGCTTCCTCTTTTATGTATCTTTGTATTCTCTTTCTTCTCTGAATATCATTTCTAGAAATCGCTTAAAACTTGTATTTATGATGTTCCATACGCGCATACAAGAGTGACTAACTTTAACACAAAAGCTAATTGTTCTAGCACTTCGAGTCTGAGCATAAAATAGCGCGACATCACACGGCGTTTACTCATCGACTAGGCGTAAAAGGAAACAGCTAACGTCTTTTAAATATGTATGCTGTTTAGAAAAAAATTTTTATTCGCTTGTACTATTCTGATCGAAATTTATCATTTGTTCAGTTTTCCAAGAGTTTCTGAAAATAGTGACGCGTGTATTGATTAAATATTACAATTTTAAATTTTCACGGATAATTTAGAAAAAAATTGATATTATTTTAATCTTGAATTAATTTTTTTTTTTTTTTTTTTTCAAAGCTATTACGAAACGGAGTAGTAGATATAATTTCCATTTGTTTTGCATTCAATGCGATTGATTGATTTTGTATTCAATGCAATGTAATGAGATAATCATATATATTTATCAACAAAGGCAAGGCTTTATTAAAAAACATAGTTTTAAATAAAATCTTTACCTAAAACAATTTCCATTTATCCAACCATATAAACTCTATCGATATAACTATTGCACTCAAAATATCCGATGTAAAAATAAGCTATACTGTGAAAGACAATACGCGCAATGCTATAAATAATCAAGTGCAACTTTATCTGCAAAAATATTTATCTCGCAAGTTTTTCTAGTATGATTTTTTCATCTTCATAAATAAATTAGAAAAAGAAAAATAAATAAAATTAACAAATACGATTAATTTATACAAATTATAAATTTATCCAAAATTTCCGAATAACGAATTAAAATAATTTTATACACATAATAATAAAAATTTTGCAGTGAATGGAAAATTATTTTTTGAAATAGGTTTCCCGCAGTTTTTTATACTCATATAAATAAAATTCAAATATTACTTCGTTTTATTATAACTGTGTAATTAAAAAGCTTAGAAAAAAAAGATTTTTCGAATTAGTAAGTTTTTATAAATTTTAAAAATATTAAAGTAATAATTGAACAATAAATATTATTTTCCAAAAACTAATAAATATTCTTAATAACCTTTGATCATTATAAATTATAGATTTAATAATTAGATAATTAGATCAGCTGAAAAAACTTATAATTGCTTTGCGATAATACAAACTCGAGACTCATTAAACTTCATTCACTTCGAAAAATGTAACATTTCACAAACGCTTATACAGCATGCAATTACAAGATAATCTAAATGAATTTTTTTACTTCTACATGTTTTAAAAATTTCAAGCGGTGTCTATAATTATAAATTAAGGTTTGTTTCATGATTAAAAAAGAAAAAAATATGCTGTTTTTTACTCTGAAGCAACAATTACAACATATATTATTATAAAAAAATCAAAGCACTTTTTAAGAAACATTTTTTATTAAACAAAGTTTAAATGCAACAATGACAAGTGTATTTTTCGATTGCAATATAAGATTGCAATAAATTGATAAATATTTACAATTTTATGCAAATAAAATTTATCATGTAAAATTCTTAGATTTTTAAATTTTAATTAAAACAAAATTATTCTGATAAAATGCGAATTGAAGAAATCTTATTTAGAGAATTTGCATATGTTAACTTGATAAATTTTTTAATTATATTTCAATCGCCTCGTTCGAAAAGATTACAGATGTAGTATTTTCCTCGCGCCTCCAGAGGTCACACAACGTTCAGAGTTCAAAGAAATTGGCATCCCTCCTCACCATTAAATACGCTCTTACACTTCATATTCTTTCGTTGTGTTCTAGAGGAAGCACGTGTTTCAGACTAATTAACTTATTTATTATATTAATTAAATGGTAATAAAATGGTATCTTGATGGTATTCGATTTTCTGTTTCTTTTCAAGCTCTTAGATTTTGCGTGTGCCATGTTTAAAAGAAAAGTAAATTTAGATTTTAGTGCTTTAAAAGCAATTTTATTAGACATAAAAAATGAAAAAGTGCAAGTTGCCAAATCGCATAAAGAAACAAATGACAAAGAACGAATAATTCAGGTAGTAACAGGGGCAATTTTTTGTAATGACAGTAAGTCTACGAGTTAAAAGAGATGCTCTACGACAGATCTTGAAGGTATTTATTATACAGTTATAAAACAAAATACAAAAAAAAAAAACTCGAAGAACACGCTCGTGTGATTCAATGAATAAGTAGTATAATTATTTTTTGTCTTTGTATACGCTTGCACAACATATAAGTAAATTTTAATGCAAAAATTTTTTCAATATGAACAATGAAAATATGATATGATACAAATCGAAATACGCGCTTGCATAACGTGTGATCAACAAAAAGTAATTATCTTTGCGTATGCTTGTATGACATATACCTTAATATTAATAATAAATATATAAAAAAAAAAAATAGAAAAAGCAAAAAGCTTTCTATTAGAGGTATCTGTGAAAGATACACACTAGTATTACGTGAAAGCAAAAATTTAAAAAAAAATGAAATAATCGACCTTTTTGCACACGCTCGCAGGACGTATGATACTTATAACTATATAGTTTAAAAACTTCTTTAACAGATAATTTCTCACAATAGAAATGAATAGGATTCATCGTTAAAAGAGTCATCGTACGGGTTAGTAGTGTAGTCTGAAAAAATATATACACACGTATATATTTTTTCAGACTACTAACCGATGATTCTTTTAACGATGAATCCTATTTTTTGGAGGGGTTAAAAAAATGGCAGGAACGTTAGGAGAAGTGTATCTTTCTAAAAGGGGACTATGTTGAAAAATAAAAAAAAATTTTTTAAAAAAATGGTGTCTTCATTTCTAATACGGGTACTTATTGAACCACCCTCGTATGTACGAGGTGTGTTAAAAAGTTAGGTGACTTTTCAAATTGCGTGGACAACGTATATTCGAATATCGATTTTTTTGCTGTTATGTTGGTAAACATCCCGAACATATATTCACAGTTTCAAGTGTATAACATACTTAGTTGTTTTTTGACAAATAGAAACATTAGACGTGTTTTAGTGTGAGCAGCGATTTTCAATTATTATAAAAATGGAGCAAAGAATTTGCATCAAATTTTGTGTAAAAAATGGAATCAATTGTTCTAAAACACTTGAAATGTTGATAGTGGCATAGGGTGAGTCAGCTCTAAGTAAAAAAAAATCTTTACAAGTGGTACAAGCTCTTCCAAGATGGCCGAAAAGATGCCAATGACAAACCTGGCTCTGGACGTCCCAGTACATGAACAACAGATGATAACGTTGAAGCTGTGAAAAAAATTGTTTTAAAAAATCATCGAATTACCATAATAGAAGTTGCTGAGGATGTTGGCATATCGATCATGCAATTTTTTCGGATGTTCTGGGCATGGGACGTATATCAGCGAAGTTTGTTCCGAAACTTCTTAATTTTGATCAGAAGAACCGTCGCATAAGCATTGCTCTTGAATGACGTCAATGATGATCCTGATTTGCTCAGAAGGGTCATTACTGATGACGAATCATGAGTTTACGGTTATGACGTCGAAACCAAAGCCCAATCGTCTCAATAGAAGCACCCAAGAGAGCCAGAACCGAAAAAAGGCACGCCAAGTTCGATCAAATGTCAAAGTTTTGCTCACTGTTTTTTCGATTACCGTGGCGTAGTGCATCAAGAGTTTTTACCTCAAGATCGTACCGTCAATGAGGAGTATTACCTTGAAGTTATATGCCGTTTGCAAGCAGCAATGCAAAAGACAAGGTCCAGAATTGTGGAAAAATAATTAATGGCTTTTGCATCACGATAATGCATCTTCTCATTCATCGTCGCTTGTGAGAGATTTTTTAGCTAAAAACAACACGACAATCATGCCTCAGCCACCATATTTATCGGGTTTGGCCCCTACGACTTTTTTCTGTTCCCAAAACTAAAGAAACCTATGAAAGGACGAAGATTTGCAACAATTGAGGAAATAAAAACTGCATCGCTGGAAGAGTTCAAAGCTATACCAAAACGTACTTATGAGAAGTGCTTCGAGGATTGGGAAAAGCGTTGGCATAAGTGTATTGTTTCTGAGGGGGATTACTTTGAAGGGGACAATATGAATATTGATAAATAAATAAATATTTTTTCATAAAAATATAGTCACCTTACTTTTTGAACGCACCTCGTATATTGAGCGAAGAAGAGAGAACGAGACAACGATATGAGCACGCACACCGTTGCTCTCACGTGACCACCCTATTTCTGTCTCGCTCTCTCTTTTGCTCAGTATGTACATTCAAGTGACCACAGGGACTTTGCTTTTCTTCTTTTTTAATTCGTATTAATATCAATTATAATAATATTAATATCATTTATAAGCCTTGAAATCTTATTAAAAAAACTTTTATTAAAAATGTTATTTTATATAAATAATTTATAAAAGTATTCAAGAAATTTTTATATTTTAATAAATAATAATTGTTCAAGAGTTTATAATGTTTTCAAATATCAGCCAATTTACTATTTTTTTTAATTTCATCATTTATATTGATATTCTAATTCTGTTGTCTGTCACTTTCTGACAGTATATGTACATACATATGCGCGTGCGTATACAAAACGCGCATGCGCTAGAAAACGATATCTATAGTTAACGAACTGTTAGCATGGGTTTAAAATTGGATTTTATTAATATACAACAAAATAAAACTAATTATTTTGTTTAATCAGTAAGAGTCTTCGTGCGGGTTATAAGGCTGAAAAATTTTTTAAGCACCATGAGTGAACCTCGCGTCATTAAAGCTTTCGGCTTATATTTTGTGGAGTAGGCAGCCCGATTATCCATCCATAAAATATTTCACTTCAAGCTGTAATGACGCGAGACTCGCTCAAGGTACAAAAATAACTAGTAAACATGTGACAACTGTCTGAGTTTAGATCCCTTGTTCTCTCCAACTTATTTTCATAAAACTGCCGAATTAATTTATTGATACGCCTTTGAATATGCATTTTGTATTTTAAAATATACTTTTGAAGAATCTTGATAATTTCAAGGCTAAATTGTGTCAATATTACGCACATATGTAAATACATATACAACATTTATACATACAAATAGACATTATAAATAAACTAATACATCAAAATAATTATATAATTAAAAATAAAAAGAACTTTCTTTCTAACAACTCTACAAAAGTTTGCTATCAAATTTACTTATCACTACCAATCAAACAATTTAATAAAGAACAAGGATATTATGATTGAAACTATTTAAACTATAAGGAATAATAAAGGCTCACGATGAGATAGTTACTATTTAAGAGGCATAAGCACTTCTCTATAAAAATTGTGATATTCGAAAAAACTCATTGGCCTTAGATGCTATAACTGAAAAAAGATTTCTTCACAAGTGATTTGAAGAAAAAAAAGGAGAGAAAGAGAATTCATATAATAAGTATATAAGTCTCAGTGAATTAGAAATCTCAGTCTAAAGATATTATTGAATTGCCAAGTATTCACAGGCTTTTTACACGTACATGTGCAAACTACAGCGTCAAACCGACACAGTACTGATATCATTAATGCAACTATGTTTGCACTAATAATTAAAAAAAAAAAAAAAAAAAAAATCCATAGACCGAGTCATTTTCAGAAAACATTTATTCGATTGTGATAAATAAATGATCAAAAAGCAATCAGTATTTCTATTAAAAGAGTCAATATTAGATACATTCTAAACAAAATAATCACTTATATGTTGGTGTCAGAATGGATAAACATTTATAATTAAATGGCACAATTTCTAATTAATTTGTAAAAATAATCAATAAATAGATTAAATCTTAACTTTATGCAAATAATGTAACGGAACCAATAGAACATTTTGTTTTTAACAGAATAAGTTAGCTGAAAAAATTTGGCAGGCGAAAGAAAACTTTTATTTTTCTTTCTTACAGAGCAAAGATAAGAAAAATGCACGAGCGTATTGAATAGTAAAATCATATGTATTACATACTTCAATTTGACAATTTGATTAGAGAATTTTCTTTTTTAAAAAATCAGATATAAGCCTTTTACAAAAAAAAAAAATCAATAATTTTGAACTCTATCATCAACTACGAAAACTAAAAATTTTGTTTGCAGCTCTACCTTTTAGTTTAATAATTAATGTCGCAGTAAAGATAAAACAGAAAAGTGCTAAAGATATTGTTTAAATTATTGTGTTACTGGCCAAACTTGTCATAATTTTTCTTTTGCTTATTGAAATTTTGACGGCTGAGCAGTTCATTCAAAAGCCGGGTAATATTTTATCATCATTGCCGTTATCTATGCAAAAAAAAAAGAAATTTTTTAAAACTTAACAGGTTGATTAATAAGGAGGTATTTACTCTCAGAAGAAATTATCCTCTTAATTTTGTTTAGTACTTTAAATACAATACATTATACGATAAACTTGATACATAAAATTAACAATATTGCTAACTTCAAAGAGAAAATAGGTAATGGTATAATGATAACAGGATTATTAAATGCTGCATTCAGTCTAGAGCCAACTAAACAATCGATTTGTATTCGGGATGTTCCAATGAATTCTTAGTAAATTTCGGAGTCGTTTTATTTTTATTTTTTTTTTTTTTTTTTGAAAATTTGTAAACTTTTAGTATATATCAAAATAAGATTTCATGCCAAGTATCAGTTTAAAATATTAATTTTTAAAAAATTATGCGCATTTAAAAAAAAAAGAGTAAAATTTTTAAGCCGTTACATCTAGAATACTAATTATTGGAATCAAATAATTTTTTATTTTCAATTACGGCAATAATATTGAACTTCTAAAAAATATATAATTTAACACAAAATTTTTTTATAAAAAAAATTTACAAAAAATTTAAAACAAATTGGGTTTTTTTTAATCAAAGGGCATATACGATTTTCGATTTTTTATGTCCAAATAAAGCTTAATGTCTTTTATTTAATTTCGTAGAAAAAAAAAAACTTTCTGGACAGTTTAAAACAAAAAAAATAGAGCCTTTTAAAGTTGACGCTCGGTGCTTGCCGCCGCGCTCGCTAAACATCAACTTCAAATGGCTTTAATTTATTTTATTTTAAAATGTCCAAAAATTTTCTATTATAAAATTAAATATGAGACGTTGAGCTTGATTTTGACATTTAAAAATCAAAAATCAAATGTGCTTAATGATTAAAAAACTTAAATAACTTATGATGCAGCGCGTGTTTCGGGTTGAGTGTGACAGGAAGCGCCGAGCGTCAGCTTCACATTTCTCTAATTCTTTATTTATCAGAGCATTCAGAAATTTTATTTCATAAAATTAAAAAGGAGATATTAAGCTTTATTTTAATATAAAAAAAAGAAAAATCTAATGTGTTTTACGATTAGAAAAATTTGTTTACTTATTGATGGAGCGCTTACAATAAGGCTGTGTGCATCGGACAGCACCAGGCGGTAACTTGAAATGGCTCTAATTTTTTTTTTTTTCTTTTTTCTTTTTTATCAAAGTGTCCAGGAATAGTTTTTCACGAAATCAAAGAGGAGATACTAAGCTTTATTTTGACATACAAGTATTTTAGAAATATATTAAAGAAGCTAGAAGAAGTGAGACAAAGCGCTCCGTAAGTAGCCGCCGTATTATACAACGCATACACATAAGGATAAGTACGGCGCGGTGCGGCAGGAAGCGCGGAGCGTCAACTTTAAATGGCTTCAATTTTTTTTCTTTTATACTATCCAGAACGTTTTTTTTCACAAAATTAAAGAAGATAAAGAATCGATTAAAAAATCCAATTTGTTTATAAAAAATTGTTGTAATTTTTTTTTATAATTAATTTTTGCCTCAAATTATATATTTTTTAAAAATTCAATATTGTTGCCATTATTGAAAAATTAAAATTTATGTGATTTCGATAATTAGTATTCGAGATATAACGGTTTAAAAATTTTACTCCTTTTTTTTTTTAATGCGCATAACTTTTTTAATAATTGATATTTTGAGCTGATACTTGGCATGAAATCTTATTTTGATATATACTAAAGGTTTACAAATTAAAAAAAAAAAAAAAAAAAATATGACCGTAATGTACTTAAGATTCATTGAAACGTCCCATTTATGGATTATTTCTGTGGTTTCAAATTACTATTAATATTACACAGTCCGATTCGACAAGAGCCATAAAAAAAGAAAAAAATAATAATAAGGAAAAAACAAAGAATTTATCAGAAAAAGCAGCAATTGTATTAATCTTATAATAAAGTAGCCCGCATAGCACAGATACTTTTAAATTATATTCAATAATATTAAAATTAAACTAAATGGCTTAAAAATTATAACCAGGATTGAATGTATCAAGAATTTCTGGTCCTGCAAAATACGAATCATATCTTTTTCATAAGAATCTACCGAACGGTGAAAAAATGTGCATTGCTATGTCGGCAAAAGTACATATTAAAATTAAATAAAAGACCTTAGAAGAGAGATTGTTTGGTGCCTCAAATCAGTAAATAAACCAAAAAAAAACTATTAATTCGCAGACGATAAAAAATAATTAAAAAAATATATTAAAAAGAAGCAGCAAAAACATATCAATATTTACAGCTCATTCAATAAGACATACATCTATCTCTCTGCATTAAAAAGAGCCACAGACCTATTTACTATATGTCGAACTGCCAAATAGAGTAATAACTAAGATTTCTTTAAAAAAATCTATAAGAATCGTAGCATAACATCTTATAATTTCGCAAGCTGCATAATCACAGAACCTTTTCAGAAAGTTATTTGTAAAATATACAAGCTGATTATGCTTACACGCCTTCGGTGCTTAGAAATTAATAATCTATAAAACTCTTTTTTCCGATTCACAAGGGTACAAAAAAAACTGTTACAAAACAACTGTTTTCTTTTAAAAAATAAATTATTTCTTTATAATTATTAACATGTAATAGATTTAAAATTGCTGTATCTTTAAACAGCTACATCTGTAATCTTGAGAACGAGGCGATTAAAATATAATTGAACGATCAAATGAACTTACTTATAAGTGAAGTTCGATCGTAATTTTATAAAGAAGTCTCGTACGAAAAGATTACAATCCCACCCATAAATAAAAAATATATTTTTTATATTATATCTCCCAAACCCGATACATATGTAAACAGCAATTATATATAATCTCTAAAAATATGAAGTGTAAGAGCGTAGATAGTGGTAAGGAGAGATAGCAATTTCTTTAAACTCTGAACGTTGTGTGACCTCTGAAGGCGCGAGGAGAATACTACATTTGTAATCTCTTCGAACGAGTCTTCTTGATATAATTGCGATCGGACTTTACTTACGGATAAATTGGTTTGATCGTTCAATTTTTCATCATTATTGAATTTTCCCATAAGCTCACTTTGGGAATTAACTTCATTATCTGAGATGTTAGTTTAGCTTAAGGGGGGGGGGGTATGGTTTTGAGGGTTCAAAAAAAGTGATTTTTTTTTATTGCATATTATGAAAGTATAGTAACTCAAGAATGTTGTCTGTTAATATGAAGTCAATCGGAGCAAAACTCACAAAGATATAGCTTTGGAAGTAGGCGTGTCTCGAACGACTACCTGAGCTGTAACCGCTCAGCGGAAAGGCAGCTGTTTCTCAATCTCTTTTGTTATTGTCCCTAAGCAGTTTACAGAAAGGTCTTAGACAAGGTCGTTGTAACGGTACCTGGTGTTGGTTCATTTTCGAAGCAGACGCGGAAAATAAAAAATAAATAGCTTACTAAGTTTTATCAGGGTCTTTTCGCTACGAAAAACTTTAAACGCGTTTTTCTCAAATCGATGTTTTTTGAGTCGGTGCACTCTGTAACTCAAAATCTATTCAACCGATCGTTCTCAAATTTTTTACAGTATTTCCTTACATAATTCATGAGGTAACCCTGTTGAGATTTTTTCGTTTTTGATTTTATTTTTTTTATTATTAACAACAATAGTCATGAATTCAGGCCAAAAATCGGTATTTTCACTTTCAAGTCTTGTAAAAAGTTCAAAAATTTAAAAAAAATGGAAAAACTCGACAGGGATACCTAGAGGGACATAAAAATTAAAAGAAAAACTTTGGTTATTTCATTTCAGATGATCCAGTGCTGAGGTATGACGTGCATTGCAAAATGTATTTTTTCTGAGGCGCCTGCGAAGAATTGCTGCCATTCGGTCAATTTTCAATATTTTTCAACCAATATTTCACAGAATATAGTTCAATAACTACTCTTTAATGTATAATAATTAGAAATAAATTTACTTTTACCGTACGCCCAAAAAAAAATCTGTAAAAACCTGTTTTTTTCTGCCTTCAAAACCCTACCCCCCCCCCTTAAGAAGAAAGATTACTTATTAATCGACAATACGTATATTTAAAAAAAAAAAAAACAGTTTGTTGAAGAAAATTAATTTATAATTTACTTAAATGGTTTATTTAAATAACATTGCAATCTTGTATCAGTAAAAATTTAAGAATGAGACCATTGCATTTAGTTTTTATTTATCTATTTTTCTAAGAATATAAAAAAACATTTTTTAACAATCGATTTACATCTACATCATTGTTACATAAAAAAAATAAACAAAATTTAATCATAGTACAATTAAAAAACAAAAGAAAAAATAATGCTATCGCAATGTCAGAAAGTAAACAAAAGAGTAAAATAATTCAAACTGAGCTAATTATTTATTAAGTTAATTAAAACATTTATCTGAAACCGCGATTGCGTGCAAACAATGTAAAAATAAGAGAGGCACACGTACGTGAATAAGAAAAAATAGCGCAGAAAATGTATGCGCAATATTCTCAAGATTTGCACTATAGATGTATAAAATGAATGCGAGCGCGTGTCATGCAGTAAGTAGAAACGACGATCGCGCCATGATTCTCACTTATGAGCCAATCATGGACTTCGCTCTAAAATAAATAAAGTAATGTCCCTCTCTCTCTCTCTCTCTCTCTCTCTCTATATATATATATATATATATATATATATATTTATATATATATATATATATATATATACGTATTTTGATCGATGACGATCGGATGATTAAGAGATTTTCTGCACTAATTTTGAAGATGAAATCAAAAATAATCGACGCCACGTGTGTGATTTTCTACTGTAACAGACATGTATCCAAGAATCACGCTAAATTTAGCTAATTATACTAAATATGTGCAATAATATAAAAATATGTGTAAGAAGAATTAACGATTTTATAAATTCAATAAACGCCTTAATAAATATAAATCTCATTATATCAGTTTTGTCATTACTTTACGAAATTACACTTATGTGTTACAAAATTTATTAATAGTGTCTATTTCCGTATTGTTCAATTATTCAATAAACTACCAACTTTATTTATACTTTATAATCTTTAGGGTGCAACATTAAAAATTTATAATATTTCGATAAAGTTTAAATAAACATGCATTATTTATTATAGTATAAATCGTTGAAAATAACATTTTAATATTCTTTAATTAAATTAAAAAAAATAATAAAGTTACCAACAATACGATTACGAGAAAAATAATGAAATCGTATCAATGTTTAAAGTTTTTCTTTATTTTACAACTTTGTATACATTTTAATTCGATCGTTTGAAATTTCCATAAATTTTCATTTTAAATTTTTCACCGATAAATTTTTTAATGGGTTCTAGAAAAGTTTATTTATTGTTTTTATCTATTGAACAAAAAATATATGCATTGTTAAATAAACCTTATTCCATTGCAATACCCTAGAATAAAAAAAAAAATCAAGTTTTAAACGCTTTTTACATACATTTATTAGCGAGCCGCTAAATTTAAGCGCAACAAGTCGCGCATGTATGAGTATACATATATTTATATGAACGGAAGTTCAGTAGCAGAAGAGAAGAGTCTAAAATAGGCATCTAAAAAAATAAATTCTCTCGATTTCGACGAACAAGTAAACATTTGTCGCGGACATTCCGCTGGTTATAAAAAAAATGTAACGTTATACGGTTTTCTTCCAAAAATTCGCGAGCAAAATAAACTTTGCATTGGCTGAATTGCGCTTCGGCTTTACTCTCGATACAAGCATTAATACGTCTTCGAAATTCCGAATCGCTTCTCATTGTATTCTCGCTCAACCTTTGAGTGCACAATAGCGAGAAAGTTTAAAGAACGTGCTTAATAAACTTATTTTTCGTTTCCATGACAATGAAGCGACAGACAAGAAAAATGAAAAGAAAGTTTTCTTTTGGTTTTAGTTTTTCAGTCGAGGTATTTTGAAATTTTTTAATGTTATTAAAAAATCTAATTTTTTTAATAAACTCTTGGGTTCGATTTGATTCTAATATTTTTCCTAACTACCGAGTTTAAATTATACTTAATAATTGAATAATTTATATTTTCGGATGAAAACATTATTTATTGTGATAGTTTATTTGAAAAATAAACAAATAATACTAGAAATAAAAATATTAAAAATTTTTATATTTTTTTTTATGTAAAAAGTGGGTTAATGAACTTTTTTAAATATTAATAATAGCAAACAAAAAAATTTTTTTTTTATCAAAATTTAGATAATTTAACAAATGTAAAAAAATCAATATTTTGTTTTAAAAAAATTGAGAAAAAACTGTAAAAAATAGATTTTGTATAGTTTTTAAATATATCGAAGTACTTTAGTATGTACATTTCTTAACAATGAATACAAACGTTCCTTACACAGTGATTCAAGCTTATGGTATAATATTTCGTAGTTAATGTTAAACCTTTATAAATAAATGATTTTTAATGCTTTTATGTGAAGATATCTAGGTGCCTTATAACATTTAAATATTTATGAATTAAAAAGACATCAATTTAGTTGTTACGAAAACTTTTGATAAAGACTGGTAATTTGTTGCTTAATTTTCTCAATAACCATTTTAATAAGACCTTTCGCGAAAGTGTTTGAGAAAAAAATATTTCATAAAAAATGAACGTTTATTAAAAAAAAAGAAAAGCTATTTTCTATATATTTTTAAAAATATTTGCATATTTAAGTTCGAGGATTTGAATTTGCATTAAAACAAAATATGGAATGGCTTATCTCTTAACGGTATGTGCTACTAGTCATTAATATTATAAAATTATAAAAATTAAATTTACAAATTTTGCATTCAAATGAAATCATTCTATTTAAAATATGTTTTCAAATAAATTCGTTTACTTTTTAAAACAATTTTATAGAAACAATTTGATTCGTGTAGAATTTACATAGATTTACACATATATTGTTAAACATGAAATTACGCATAATAACTATAAATTTCTATAGTAAATGGTAAATTTTTATTCAATAATTATAAAAATTATACATCAACAGCATTGTGTATGCGCCGTTGTGTCAGTTTTCTGCGCAGCAACGACATTCAATTCATGTACACTCTACCCCGAAAATGGACTCGCTCATTCAAGCGAATACACATGGACAGAAGTCTGTAAGTTGACGTTTAAAAAGGCTCATTACAGTGAACAACGAGGCGGCTATGATTTCAAGACTAGTACTTTGATAGAGCAGTAATTGAAACTTCCATTCCGACTGCAAACTATCGAAGAGTAAGAATGTAAAGGAGAAAGATAGAGAGAGGTATATGAATAGCAAGAGGCTCGAGAATGTCGTTGACGCGCAACGATGCTAGGTTCAACAAGTGTGCAACGCCGACTCGAAAAAGGCCGCTCGTATAGTTTTCTTAATACTTTGGTTACGCGATACGCATCGGTTAATTGCAAAATCGTTTTTATGAATTTAACAAAAATTATTTTACGATCAAATTGTTGGTTAGAGAGGCGATGACTAAAGTTATACATTGCGCATAACGCGCTTAATTAAAAAATTCGTTACGCATTGTAGTTTTTTAACGTTTAAATTATGGTATCAATTGGAAAAATTTGTTTCTTTAATTATTCGAGAGCATAACTTTAAACAATCGTTACAACATAATTAATTACAATTATATAGGCGTATAATATCAATTTAATAATACATTATAGAATAATTGACATTAGAAAAATTATTATTCAAGATTAATGAATATTTAAAAGTTACCAAGCGAAAATTACTTTCATTTGATTGAATTCAGTAAATTTAAATTTAAATATATGTTCTCAACTATATGTTGCATTTTATAAGTTTTATTTTATCCATAATTAGGAAAATAGACGTAAAATTTATTAAAATAAGATAATCTTTAAAAATTTTTTTAAAAATATTATAATATTTGAATGAACGAAAACTCCACGAAACTATGCTTCAAAGCCAAAGTCACGCATAGAAAGAGAGAGAGAGAGAGAGAGAGAGAGAGAGAGAGGGCGAGTCAGCCGCATGTAACAGTATTAAAACATTAAAAAGGACCAATCCAGTAATAGCTGGCTTAACCGTAAAACAAACCAGGGGACGATATATATATATATATATATACACTGCACAAAGACACGAAAGGCTCTGCTCTAGACACAAATAAATACATAGCTACTCAAATCCATGACTATAGAGAAGGAGGAGACATTCAACAATTGACATACCAAAGGGATATTATCCAGAAAAGAGAGTGCGGGCGTATCTGAATAAATCTACATTGCGGACGATGGGAAATGTAAAAGAAGGGAGGAAACTCACTTGGTCGATGGGGAGGCCGGTGAGCTCGGAGACCCAGCTGAAGGTCCGAAAGCCATCGTAATAGACGTCCTCGGCAACTGCCATTGTCAGGGCCGCACGCGCGCGCTCGCACTCGTTTCTGCGCTTGTATACAAAAGAGAGAAACGACTCGCTTTCACGCAGTTTCACGAAGCACTAGAACGCGCGCGCGCGACGACGACGAACCGAGGGAACGCGCTGCGCTCCGATCGGTGCCGTGTGCGGCAACTCCAACTCCCTGTGTACATTTTCTGCATACATGTATTGAATACGCACACATATATACATATATATATATATTACCCGGCGCTGCTCCGGCCCGAAACCCGCGCCCATTGCGCGCGCACGCGCCCAACCGAGACGAACTGATCGAACTGAAGAGAGAGATGAGAGAGAGAGAGAGAGAAAGAGAAGAGAAAGAGAAGAGAAAGAGAAGAGAAAAAGAGAGACGGTCTGTAGGAGAAAAAGAACGCAAAAGGTGGTAGAAATATATAACTGTTCCTCCGTCGTCGCCGTGTGCTAGTGACGGATCTGCGGCGATAGAAGCGTCAGAGCGTTACGAAAGCCGCGTGGCACCAACAGAACGCCACGCTCTCTCGTTTAATGCTCGATACATCATCTTCCGACAATTATATGTGTATATATATAAATGTAGATGAACGGCAATGTTACCGATGTTAATTTTTCTGATGTATAATATTAAAGTAATACACACTAAATGAAAAGCAACGACGTAAAGCGATATTGTTACGGTGGGCGGTAAGAAAGAAAAAAAATCGTACGATGAAAATTGTTGTCACTATAAGTTAATAGCCGCTCTCCCGCTGTTACTTACAGTTGATACCAGAAATGCTATTTGACAACGTTCCATAACGCGAAATTAGAAAACAAGATTAAATTTTATTTCTATATAAAATCTTACTAATATTAATTCTTAAATTTTTTAGTGATATGATAAAATGAAAAAAAATAGCTTTTAAAAATTATGTACATCACATTGAATGTAACATTGTCTTTAAAATTGTTATCCAAATCATTACTAAAATATAAAATTTAAATATTCAAAAATTTATAAAATTAACTTATATTTTAAAACTTTTTGTTTATCATATTAAAAAAATACAATATTTCGACACAGTTTAAGCATGTATTTAAAAAATAAATTAAAAAAAAAAAAATAATACAAACAATTTTGATGAATACTTAATAACACATTTGTACTAAGAAAATACTGCAAAATTGAAATACGATGAAAAATGAAGAGTTACAATTGTTTTCAACTATATTTAATCATTTTCTTTCTCCATAACGGTTACAGATAAATGATATAAAATTACTGAGTCATTTAAAGTAACAAGGTTTACATTATTATCCTATTGTATTAATAGATTTAAAATCTTACATATTTTAATTTAATATTTTTTTAAAACTTTATTTTATGTTTGTGTCGATTTTTTCTTTCACGCAGTCAAGTCTGTTTCTCTCTCTCTCTCTCTCTCTCTCTCTCTCTCTCTCTCCCTCCCTCTCCCTCCCTCCCTTCCTCTCCCTCTCTCTCTCTCTCTTTCTTTTTTATATTTTAAGTATCGATTAACACTCGATAATTTTATCAAACTTATTTTATTTGAGTTTTAAAAAATAAGAGGATATATTGTATACCTTTAGCGATAGGCTTGAAAAAGATCGAATTTTCTAAATTAAAAGCGATTTTTGGATAATGCGATGTACGAAAGTTTTGTTGTAATTGCCTTACAGGTAGCAAAATTTATTTTTGCGATGTCATCTCATAATCATGTTTTTCATAAAAGATTTTGTTGATTGATTAGAATTTTATTCTTAATTTATTTTGATACTTCTCAAAATTCTTATCACGAATGCCAATTTTTATTTTTATTCAAATTTTTTTGATACATTAAAGAAAGATCATTTAATTAAATAATCGGATATTATTTTGTGATAGTTAAATATCGATAATTTCAATAGTCAAGATATCGATAATTTATTTAAGGCTAGCATTAAATATAATACTACACAGTTTTCGATGTATCTTATTTCAAAATAATAATAATAATAATAATAATAATAATAATAATAATAATAATAATAATAATAATTTTAAAAGAATTGGATATTATCAAGTTTCAAGTTTTTTTTTTTTTTTTTTTTTTTTTTTTTTTTTTTTTTTTTTTAACAAACAATACGAAAAACAGTGATACCTTGAAATGATAAAAGTACAGATATTATTATCCCGATATATAATACGATACGAATTTTTTTCTAAAATATAAAAAAAAAATTACGGGCTCATAGAGGGTTAAAAAAAAATTATCCAAAAAATCTTAAGAAATCAAAATATTATTATAATGAATATGTTTAACGTTCATAAAGAAATAAAATATAAACAAAATAAATGCGTACAAGCTTACAATTAAAATAAAGAAATTATAAAATTTTTAAATAAAATTTTTAATTTCAATAAATAATATAAAAACTTTTAATTTTCAATTTAATAATTAAAATATTAAAAATTATTATCAGGAGATGAGCTTATCTATACCAAACGTTATCCATAGCAAGTTAAGCGTGGAGTAACGTTCTGACGAAACTGTCACTTATTGGCAGCGGCAAACAGGTGATTTTACTGCACAATGTAAATAATAAAAACGAAATACCCCGAAGATAAGCCGTATGTTCGCATTATAGTGAAAAATTCTTACTCGCGCAAAATTCATCAATTTTGTAAATAAATAAAAAATAATAAATAAAAATATTTAAAATTAAAAAAAAAAAAAATTAAACATCGCTTTTTTATTTAAATAATACGCGCATTACTTAAAATATTACATAATTACAACAATAAAATTTAACATTATTTATAAAAACGTTTATTAACATAATGTTTGTAATTTATTTTTTAAATACCTATACAATCGATTTTTATTATTTCGGAAAAATTATGTATGGTACGATTGTTCTTAATGATTGAATTTACTTTTAACAATAATACGATTATCAAATCAAAAAGTATAAATATTACTTACTTATTATTCAAACGCTGTAACAGTGTTGTGATAAATAACGATGACATTAAAAATTATAGAAACAGAATGTTGAATAAAAATAACGAAAATAAGATATATTGAAAATAACTTTTCAATCAATTATAAACATAGTAAAACGTGTAATATAAACATTCATAAATATTTCAACAATAAAAAAATAGCCTTAGAATATATTATTAACGACTACTCTTAAATGAATAAAAAAATTAAATAATTTAATAAAAAAAATCTCTTTAAAAAGATTCTCCGACCGTATAAAGACTTCAAATTACATCCTTATATATTTATAAACTTATTATGATCAAATTTAAACAAATTTGAATAAATCAAGAGTGGACGAAGAAATAATGATATGTGATGAAAAAAAAAGTAACCGTTTTTTTTCGTATACACCAAACTAATTTGCAAAATAGAACAAAAGATAGCCAAATAAGATTTTTTAACAATACCGCGTTGAAAAACTATATTCTTAACAATTCCAATCAGACATTGCATTATTCTGTTAGAAATTTTCAAAAAAAGTAATGGCATACAATACATTTATCAAACTTTAAATGCATTATTGTCAGAAATCTTTATCATTAAATCTTTTTGAAATTAATATTAAAAAAAAAAAAAAAAAAAAAAAAAAAAAAAAAAAAAAAAAAAAAAAAAAAAAAAAAATGCTTCGTCTGATACACGAAACTCATTTCCTTTTAAACCATAATAATAAATTTATTGTTGTATAAAAAAAAATAATAACAATTTTTATGTGTAAATATTAACAACTATTATTTAAAAATTATTTTTAATTAACGTTTATTATTAGCAATTAATGAATTATTCTAAGCTCTTAAAATTAGGATTTAATCTAATTATTTTAACATTTTAAATATTTCTTAAATATAAAACATTTTATTAACATTTAAAAGTAATTTATTTACATTTCAAATTAATTTACTATAAAAATTAACATAGTCTAGTAATCTAATTTCTTGATATTGTAATACATTTCTAGTGAAAAGAACTGTAATACTCTACCTTTGACAATTTGTACACTTACACGAAACTAATACACTAATTTTACACTGTGCTTATTGTTACACACAAACTAATAATAAAATTATTGCTTGAATGCACATAATATAATAATGCAGCCAAATATTAACTTGTTAAGCATTATTTTTATTTTTTCACTGTATTAAAATTTTACTTTGACTTTAAGTAATACTTAAAAATATTTTATATTTTTATTTATATCTATTTACATCTGAGGTAATTTTAGAAAATTTCAACAACTTTAAATAAGTAGATAAAATTTATAAAGCAAGACTTAAGATTTATATTATCTAAATTTTATTTTTTATAAATAATGTGACTAGTTTATTTGAAAAAACCTACAACAGATTTTTTTAAAACTTTGAATAATAAGCACAGCATTGTAAGATAATTGTTACTAATTTATCAAAACTAATTAAATTTTTAGATATAAAAATTTGTTATTTTATTTTAAATTACCAAAAATATTCATTTCTTGATTTATTCATTAAAGATAGTAATAATATAAACAATTAATATTTTCAATTGATAACATCTTCTAAAATTGAAATATTGTACACTAATATTTCTTTATTCTAATTTACTAATACACTTTTACTTTTTTAATTTTTCTTCTTTTAATATAATTAATGATCATTATATTTGTTTTTTTACTTAAAGTGAAATTTTATACTTAAAACTAATAAGATTTATTTTAACTTTTTTATCTTATATATTGAAATAAATTTGAATAAAAATGTGACTATTTCGTAATTGTAAATAATCAATTAAAAATTTATTATTTACAAAAAAAAATTGTTTGTTCGATGGACTTTAAACCGTGATATTTCCATATACTTTAGCTTGCTAAAACCAAATATACAGTAGTTTTGACTCAACATGACAGACTCTTTTTATAATTAGAAATACTAAAATTAATAGATTTTGAAAAATATTTCTAACTGTGAAACAAATTGTAACTTGCCAAAATTGAAATCATATTCAATTTCAGAAAATCAAATGACGTCACTGTCATAATCCATGGTAGTAAATTTTTTTCGATGGATCTCTGTCAATTTAAATGTTTAGGAAATTTCAATTAAAATATGAAAAATAATTTTCTATATCTTTTAAATGCATCAAAATTTAAATAAAACATATCTACCTTCATTTTATTTTAATTTTATGTAATTTTAATTTAAAGCCCAATAATTCTGAAAGAACTCCTGACAAAGCAGATAAAAGAACAACTTTTGTAATAGTATATAAATATGGATTTGCAGAAAGACCTGATATTTTAAATGGACTTTCAAGTTCCTGCAAATTAAAATAGATTTACAATAAAATTAATAAAGACAAAATTATCATTAATTATGTAATATATATATATATATATATATATATATACTAAAATAATTTAAAAATTACTTTTATTAAATCTGCTGCTAATTTCAAAACACTATTAGCAACCATTAACTCTTCTTTTTTATGAGGTTTTTGTTCAATTTGTAAGTAAAGATTTATCTGAAAAAAATTCATTGATAAATATAAAGTATAGATTTATTTGTAAAAAAAAACTAATAAATATACCTGTTCAGTAATTAGAATAGAAAGATTTCTATATTTTTTATTAATTTTTGTTCCAAGCGTCATAAACTTTAATATAAATATGCTAAGTGCAAAACTCCAAAACAAAGCCTCAATATTATAATGAGAATGTAAATTATCAAGGTCCTAAAAAATGAATTATATTATATGTGATAAATCGTAAAATTTCTAAGTTCTTTTACAATATACCTTTATTAATTCCAAAGAAACAAATGATAATAGTACTAAGGTAATAATGAATACTGAAGAAACGATGACATCGACTGATCTTTGTGGACCTCTTCTCTAAAATCATGCAAACAGAATAAATATTTATATTTAATTTAAAAGATTTTAAAAAATGCGTACCTTTAAATAAGATCGTATACTAAGCCATGATTTAATATTTCTAACTTTATTCAAACGGAAATGCGGTAAATCAGATTTTCTTGCACGTCTAGATGATGTTAAATGAGAAAATAACTTAGCATACAATAATCGTTGTTTATATGTTCGTTCGGCTACAGCTAGTAGGAAAAATAATAAAGATGCTAAAATAAGTCTTTGAAATGCTGAAGACAAGATCATTATTCTATCCCTGGAATTAAAACAAAGAAAATTATATTTTTATATTTTAAAAATAATAAAAATTTCTAAATAATCAAAACTTACAATAAAGTTGAACCAAAAGCAACATTTATTATTTTACAAATAACGTCTGAATATGTCTCAGGATTGACTAGTGATAATTCACCAGGCATTAAGGAACTAGTAGTATTATTTGTAGAATCCATTGCAAAATGATCGCACACACGTCTTAGAGAAGGCACTAAAGATAATATAAGTGCTAGTACCAATCCAGCATAAAAATAGTCCATACTTTCAGGCATGGATTCTACTCTTGCAATTATTGCAGAACTAATATCTAGTACTGAAAGCTCAGCTTTTTTTACGTCTTTATGAGTCCATATTGTACATGATACTATAATAATATTATAATTATATGTTATTTATTTTCTAATAAAATTAGAAATTACTTTTTAAGTTTATAATTAAATCAAATTTTTTAAATTTTATTTTATAAATGTATTTTCATGCCATTGTAAAATAAAGTTGAATTAAATATGAACTTTTATTTTCTATAATATTAATTAATAAAAATATTGCAATAACATAAAATTCAGCTCTTACCTCGATCAGATGACATACAACTAGAACTTAAAAGAATTGATGGTGTTAATTCAAATTCCCATGAAAATGGATGTTCTATAAATTCCCCACAATTTATATTAGCTTCACTTTGACCATCTGACTCTTCAAATTCAGAACTACCAATAATTCATAATTTAATATTTCTCTCTAATTTATAAAGAAATAATTTATTTACACACCTGTAACTACATTCATCACTGTTTGTAGTAACTCCCATCCATTCAGTAGCTGAAGTTGTTGCTTCAATTAAATGATTTCTAATAACTTCTTCACATTCTCCTTCTTCTTCACTTTCACATTCTTTTCTATCATCTCTTAAATTTTGACTCAGAGGTGGTTCACTGCTCTGAAAATTTGTAATTAGTAAGTTTTTTAACGCGTATACACATTATTATTTTAAAAATACTTTTAATAAATTATTTATTCATTAAAAATAATTTTAAAAAACCATCACATTTATTATATTTAAACATTTAAGCACTTATTAACTACATCGTGTAACTTACTGGGCTATCACAAGCTTCCTCTTCACTATCATAAAAATCATCTCTTTTACTGGAAGCTCCAGGTGCTGCATGCAAAGTAGAAAACGCTGATATAGCTACAATGCTATTTTGTCTTTTTAACAAAGATTAAATTATATTAACAGCCTTTCAGTTTTCCCTATATTTAAATTTAACTATTTTTCCCTATATTTATTAAACTATTTTTATTAATAATCTAATAAATGATTAATTAAAAGTAAATTAAAAATCAAAATTTATATTTGCTATAATGCTTAGAAAAGAAAAACAAGGTGAAAAAAGTAAGCATAAAATGTGTAATATAATAAAATTTAATAACCTGATTTAATGGTAAGTGGAATTGTAGATTATATCAATTATTTAATTTCAAAAATCAAATATAAAAAGTAAGAAAAATAATTAAATCTGCATAAAAAATATTAAAAAATAATAAAACATATAGTAAAATGATTTTTGCAAAATAAATTAAAAAATTTTAATATAACTTATAGGACAAAGAAATTTAAATTTTTGGATTCTGATTTAAAATATAAAAGATGTAAGTAAAGAATAATTTTAATAAAAAATTTGCTTAAAAAAATATATTTTTTAATTTAATTTAAAAGAATAAGTACAGTACACCAGGGTAAGGAATGTATAATTTTTTTTGGATATTTCATACATTAAAATATGGAAAATTGAAATACTTATGTTAAAAAAAAATTAAATTGAAAAAAAATAAAGATAAAAGAGAACTTTAAATAAAAATCATGTCCTTGATACATATAAATAAATTTTACAAACCAGACATATCGCAAGCAAAATTTTCTTGCTTTGTTTTCTCATCTTTTTTTTTTTTTTCATTATCTACAGTTTGAACTTGATTATCCATATTTTTATTACTTAAAACTTCACGATCATTATCACTTGAAACATTACCATTTAAACTTTCAAAACCATCATCATCTTGTTGAATAACATTTTCATTTTCTTCTGAATTGTCTAATAAAACTATAATTTAAGAAAATTGAATTCTTTTAAATAATAATTAATATTTCTAAATAAAGGATTTGTTTTGAATATTATTGTTAATAAATACCTGATTGTTCTTCTACTACTACTTGTTGAGTTTCAACAAGAGATTGAGAAGTTATTACTGAATTCCTTTCGCTATCATTCAAAGGTACAGTGTTATTTTGAATTGTACTAGGTGTAGTTGTTACTGTGGATGTATCAATTATTACTTTTTTAGCAAATCTAACTGAAGGAGATGCTTCTGTATTTACAGTATGGATTTTATCTGAAGTTACATTCTGAGAAGTTTTTATTTCCTCATTTTCACCTAAAATATATGCAAGAAAAGTTATTAAATTATAAAATTAAAATTAAAAAAATAATGCAAGGATTTTACTTTAAAAAATATTTTGATAATAATATTTCTAATATTAACTTACGCATGTTCTTTCTTATTCTTGTTTTGTTTAATCGAGCTCGACCTTGTCTAGAACGACGAATTTCTTGCCTTTCATATTTGCTAGATAATAAAGGTCCAAAATTTGTTGATACAATTTGCGAATGTACCATACACAGTGTTAACATCATTACTGCTGGTATTAGTACTTCAGATGTTGAAATAATCTTAAAAAAAATTTGATGTATTATTTGCATATACATTACACATTTACATAAAAAATTATTACAAATGAAATACTCAAAATTCTTACATCAGATTCATTTTCTTTTGGATAATGATTGAAATATATATAAATATTAAGTATTTGAAGGCCATAAAGAAGTAAAAAAAATATATAAATACGAAGACTTGTTTGCTGAATCCACCATTGTGCATTAAACGGCAAAAATAATAGCCGTTGAATAGCAAGATAAATAACTGTTCCTAGTCCATGTTTAGGTTTGGCTTTTGGAAAAGTTGAACCTAGAATTAGAATTTATTTTTAAGTAACTAAAAATTCTTAATTTACTTCTATAAATGTGATTAAAAAAATAAAAAGTTACCTCTAACAAGATCAACATCGATAAATTCTGTTTTGAGTTTTGCTGTTCTCATGGGAACATGAGTAAAACCACAAAAAATTTTTTGTTCCACTGTTTTTTCCCATTGTTGTTTATCATAAGTACCAATTTTTTTTTGATACCTAAATATGAATAAAATAAAATATTTTTAAAATTAAATAAAAACATTTTTAAAATGAATTCTTGTTTTATCTGGATTTTATAATTTTTAGTATAATCACAAACTTGTATAAACAAAAGTCACTAAATTTAAAAACGAATAAAAATATTTATTTTAAAATATAAAATTTTTTTTATTCTACATTTCAATACTTTTACTTCTAAAAAAATATTTTTGAAAAAAAAAATTGTAAATTTATACACTTTAAAAAATAAACACTACTTGCATTATACATCCAAAGAAAATAGACGCTTCTATTTCCTTTGATATATCATAATTCTTCATTAAATAAAAATTATATATATAATATAAAAAATTTTGTATTGACCAATTCATTAAATTTTTTAACATAAGAATAAAGATAAAAATCAACTTTAATAAGCTTTCTCACCAGTAAACAAGATTATTTAATGCCATTGTATAAAATTTAAGATAAAAATTTTAATTTGCTTGAATTATGCTGCAGTTGTTGCCGTTTATACTGCAGTATATTTTGATCGGTCCAACATATGAATAGAGGAAAAACTTTCATCTTACGGACTATCTTTAACCTCGAGAATCCTTCTTTCTCTTTCCTCTTGAAGTTATGCAGTGCTCGAACTAAATAAACGATATTAATGGTGCTTTAAAATTTTAAAAAATTCTCCCTCCCATCTCTGCAAGTAATTGCGACTTGTCACTCAGCGGCATGAGAAAAATCGCAACAATACCAATTGCCAAAGTTACTTTCGCACTCGCGCATTGTTTTGTCAGATTTTCGTCATCGTTGCCGCGACTTCAACAGCGACATATTCGAAGGTTAAAGATTTTAGACTTCTCTTACTCGAACTATATATACACACAACGAATTCAACAAAATTTTCCACCAAGGCTTCGTCTACATTAGTGTTTACTTACGCATTTTAAAAATAATTGCTGTTTTGTAAACGAGTATATTTTCCAAAATAATTTTAAATAATTTCTTAAATATTGAAAAATTGTTTAAAATAATAGAAATATGATAATTCTTTATATTTTATACACAATGAATTTTAATTTCAATAAATATTCATTCTGTCAGTTATTGAATGTAGATATATCTCAAATTATTGTTTGGACGACTGCCACGTCTGCGCTCCTACAATTTGTTTATGACGTATTATTATTATAAATGAAAAATTTTATATTAAATTTTAAAACATATTGTTAACTTATACTCTATCAAGTAAATCTGCTCATAAAAAAAAAAAAAAAAAAAAAAACAAATGTAATAATAATATAAATGATGTAACAATAATCTACAAAAATAAATTCAAAAATCTTAAAATTTAAAAAATTTTAACAATTATTTAAATTTAAAAAATTTTAAAAATTATTCTTTTAAAATATGAATTCCATTTTAAAATTTTACACAATATATTTTATTTAATATCTTCTTATATTTTATAATATGATAAAGCAAGTAATTTTTTAAATTTTAATCATTTATCTTTAATTGCAGTACGATCTATTAAATTTTAATTATTTGATACGATGAATTAAAAAATTTCATAAAATTCTTCAAACATATGCATATTATTATATATAAGAAATGATTTGTAAGTTTTTAGTGCTCTAAATTATTCTTCATTTTAAAATTACTTGTAAATAAATCTAATTAAAATAATTAAAACAGAGAACTATATACAGGTAATTTATATTTAAGTATTTTTTATAAGAAAACTACTATTCTATTTTTTTATTCAAATAAAACTTAAAATATAAGATTATGTTATCTACGATAGTACGATATCGGATGATTAGAACTATTTACTCGTCAATAAATTAAAATGTAAATATATATTATTTTTATTTCTTGATGTTATTGTTATTATTTGTTAACAAAAAAAATATAATAAAGAATAATATATTTTTTTGTATAAGTACGTACATAACTTGGCACATTTCAAATAATTGGCAAAAATAAATTAATTTAAGTCTTTAGCAAAATATATCTTTATTTGACACAAAAAATTTTAAACTCAAATATATATAATATCAAAATATATATACATAGATACACGTATTTTAAAACTGTTTAAAATTATTGTAAAATACAGATAAACACTATAAATTTTTAATTAAAATATTAAAATTCTTAGTTTTACTATAAATTCACTTGGAATTGTTGGTATAAATAATCAATGATTAAAAATTGAAAAAAAATTACTTGTATCTATGTACTACAGATTACATATTTATAAATATAGGTTTACTTATCATTTATATTAGAATGAGAAGAAACTTTTGTAATCATTTAATTATTTTTAAATTTTTATTTTACTATTACAGATACAAGATATTTATTTGATAAAAAAAGGTGTTTTTTTAAAGGATTACCTAACCTGCACAAATTCGCTTTCATCAACCAATCGCTAAATGTTTATAAATATTGTATACATTGAAAGATTAATTTTTAAAAGTATAACTTAAAATAATTTTCAATTTAATATTGTTATTTTGCTGTTTTACAATATTATGTTTTAATTCTTTTATTTTTTTAGATTTATAGTATAAAGTAAATAGAATATAATTTGCGCTCTTTAAAAAATATGAAACCTTACAGATATATAAATTTTATGATTATAACATAATACTTTTATGACAAAAAATGTTAATTTCAATTGTTACACTTTTATTTTTAAAATGTACAGTATTAGTCAATGGTGTACCTCAAAGGTACGAAAAAAGGGATCTACTTAAACTTCGCGAAGAGACTCGAGCAATGTTTAATCATGCATATTCCAGTTATTTGAAATATGCCTATCCTTATGACGAATTGCGCTCTTTAAGCTGTGATGGTTTTGATACGTGGGGCAGTTTTTCACTGACTCTTATTGATGCTTTAGATACTTTAGTAGTAATGGGAAACTATACTGAATTTTGTAGAGTAGCAGAAATAATTGCATCAAGATCAGATTTTGAAGCTAATATTAATGTATCTGTTTTTGAAACTAATATTAGAGTCGTTGGTGGTTTATTGAGTGCACATTTGCTTTCAAAAAAGGCTGGAATGAAATTAGAACCAGGTTGGCCTTGTAATGGGCCATTATTACGTCTTGCTGAAGATATGGCTAAAAGATTGATTGTAGCATTTGATACTCCTACTGGAATGCCTTATGGAACTGTAAATTTAAAATATGGAGTTCCACAAGGTGAAACAAGTATTACATGTACAGCAGGAATTGGAACATTTATTTTAGAATTTGGTACATTGTCAAGATTAACTGGTGATCCATTATATGAAGAAGTTGCAATGAATGCAATAAAAGCTTTGCATTATTATAAATCTAATATTGGATTAGTTGGAAATCATGTAGATGTCTTAAGTGGTTATTGGACAGCTCAAGATTCTGGAATAGGTGCTGGTGTCGATTCTTATTTTGAATATTTAGCCAAAGGAACTTTACTTTTTCAAGATCCTTCTTTAGCTACTATTTTTCATGAACACAAAGCAGCGATTGAAAAATATATTCGAAGAGAAGATTGGCATCTTTGGGTTTCTATGACAAAAGGTCAAGTAACATTGCCTGTTTTTCAATCTTTAGATGCTTATTGGCCAGGTGTTTTAAGTCTTTTTGGTGAAATAGAAGATGCTATGAAATCACTACATAATTATCATAAAGTATGGAAACGATTTGGTTTCACTCCAGAATTTTATAACATTCTGCAAGGTGAAGCAGGGAGCAATAGAGGATATCCACTGAGACCTGAATTAATAGAATCTGTCATGTATCTTTATAGAGCAACTGGTGATCCTTATTTAATCCAAGTTGGAATTGATGTGTTAAGAAGTTTACAGCACAGCGCAAAAACTACTTGCGGTTATGCTACAATAAATGATGTTAAAGATCATCGTAAAGCTGATAGAATGGAATCGTTTTTTTTAGCAGAAACAACAAAATATCTTTATTTATTATTTGATCCTGATAATTTTATTCATAATACAGGTATAATAGCGTAAAATAATTTTTTATGTTTCTATTCTAAAATTTATTTTTCGTCCACATTCAATTTTTCATCATTAATAAAAATTTATGAGAGTATTTAAAATGTGTAAAATTTAATTGTAATTAAATGAAATTCTTTATTTTTTATTTGGAGTAAATAATATTTTTTTTAAACAGCCTTAAAAAGTAAATGAATTTTTTTTATTTTTAGGAGAGCATGGTGATTTAATTAAAACACCTTGGGGTCAGTGTGTAATAGAAGCTGGTGGTTACATATTTAATACAGAAGCTCATCCAATTGATCCTGGTGCATTATACTGTTGTCAACATCCACATAATTTATTTTCTCAAAAAAAATCAGTAATTCATAAATTTGTTGCTGTCAATGATAGAAGAAATGAAGATCCATCTAATATAAAATTTTTTGAAGATGATATTAATAAAAGAAAAGAAAATAATCAAGATATAAAAATTGAAAAACTTTCTGATATTAAAAAAAATGAATTGAATGATACTACATCCAATATAAAATTAATAAATTCTACAGAACTTGAAGCAACTCCTCTACACCAATCAGATACATTTGAAACAAATACATCAATTGATTCAAATAATTACAAAGTTAAAGTAATGGCACCACCAAGTGCAATTTATAAAGCAGATGATAGTGATAATGTGGAAACACTTGTTACTGCATCTAGAGCTAATGGAGAATTTACTACTTCTAATGATGAAATATCTAACAAAAGTGAATCAGTAAAATATGAAGAAAATAGTTTAGAGAGAAAAATTTACTTTGATCCACAATTAATGTTGGAAAAAATAAGAAAAAATAATTTATATCCATCTAATCTTACAGCAAAAGAAGATTTTCAATTATTAAGCTGTCAATCTCAGCCATTTCTACAACGTATATCTATAATAGGAGAATTTTTTTAATCTCATCAACTATCGTCTACATTAAGTAACAATAATTTTCTTTGTCATTTTTAAAATACAAAAGTATTGAATATATATTTATAAATAATTTTCAAATTTAAAAGCAAGACCTCTACTTTATTGCAATTATTTACTTTAAGTGCACTGATGAAAGCAAGAATTTTATTTATTTACACTACTTTCTATATTTTATTTATTTATGATCAAGACTATTTACACAAAAAAATATGATGCAACTAGTTTGATATTAATATTAGTATCACATTCACTTATATTTTTGCTACATACAATAAGATAATGATCTCTAATAGTAATGTCTAATTTGACATGAATTTTCCTATTTAGTTTTAAAAACATTTTATAAAACAAAAAATTGTATTAATTTAAAAATTAATATTTTTAAATAAAATTAAAGATAATTAAAATGATTTATATTTTAAATACAAAGGATGATGGTAATAAAGCAATAAATGAATTTAAAATAAATTTGTTTTAGAATTATTGTTACAAAATATTATTTAATGTGATTGAAATTCTAATAATCAAATGATAAAATGAAATATTTTTATTTTCATAAAATTATAATATTAGTTGATTTAAAAATATAATTTAATTGAATTTTGTACTTTTAATCGTGGTGTTAATAAATTGATGTTAACAAATGAATAAGTTTCTTTTTTCAACTGAATATAACATTTAAATAACAATCATTGTAGACAAATAAAAATATTGTAATAATTATTTCTCGTAAACTTCTAATATTATAATATTTTACAAAAATTTAACAGTGTTAAATAAATACTAATTAATTTTTTTCTGCTGCAGATTATTTTCTTAAGAATAATATTATGATGAAAATTTGTGTTGCATCATTTTTTTTTATGAGTTGCATTCTCTTAATTAATTATTAAAAAAATAATTGCAACTATATACCTCCTAAGAATTTAGTTTAAATATGAATTTGAAAATTAGCAGCAAAAAAAACAAGTATTTTTATTTCGAACCTTAAAATTAGAAACTTTTTCTTTCAAATCATAATAATTTTAAAAATATATTTAAAAATAATTTAAGTATTGAAATTATATATAGACTTGAGAAAATTTTCACAATTTTCAGTTTATTTGCGTTCAAACCATTAATAAAACATTATCTCCACAAAGGTCATCTTATCTTTATTTTATCGAATATATATAAGTTGGTATTACCTCCATTCTCCTGAATTTCAAAATCCTTATTTCAAAAATAACCGTTTGAGTTTCAACTTTCTATATAGTTATCGACTGTTTTTTCTTCATCCCTTCTCCTACGCACAAGCACCTTACCATGCTTTTGATTTTCTTCTATCCTTTAGTGATAGGTCTCTGGTTTTTTCGAAGAATTTCTTGAGAGATGCTGAGGCAGCAGTTGCTCCACTCAGTGTTGTGTTGGAGATTGAAATTTAGTTATTTAGGTATCGTTATTATACAAAGAACAGTGTGATAATAAAAAAATATTAAAATCAAAGGGACAATTTTATTTTATTTTCTTTTAGTAAAATAATAATTAATAAAATCATATAATGAATAACCAAGAAAACTATATGAATCTAAAGTGTGAGTAAAATCGAAAAAAATTCATTTGAAGTTGCTTATTTCAAATAATTTTTTTTTTTTTTTATAAAACATAAGAAACATCTACTTTATATATCAAAAACACGCTTTTTAAGTCTGAATAGAAGATTTAAATTTATTTAAAAGAATGAAAAACAAATTTTTTAAATTTTTTATTTATATCCTTTATATTGAAAAATGTTTCTTTCATTGAAGAATTTTAATACATTTTTTAATTTAATTTTTATACATTACATTTTTTAATGTATATATTATATATAAATAATGATTTTGCTTATAACATAAAATGTCTAAATAATGATTTTACTTATGGCATAAAATGTCTAAAATCTTTTATTTTTATATTTAAATAAAACTTATGTATTTTATAGGTAACAAAATAAAGATGAAAGAGCATGCATTAAGTGGTTCATCCAATTATAGTACATGTTCTGATAATTCTATAAAAAATGTTACTTTGAAAGAAACTATTCAAACATCTGCACAATCTACAATTTTAGCAGGACAAATTCCATCAAATAGTTATTGTCAAGCATTCAATTCTGTATCCGAGGAATCTCTTATTTATCGTTTACCTAATGTTGATATCAATAATGAGACAAATTATTCAATCAATATTTTAGATCAAAATTTAGATATTCTTACAGAAGATGATGATATTTATACAGATTGTAAAGATATTAGTAAATCTGAATCAAGTGAAGATGATAGTACTAAATATTTACAAATTGAATCAATGCAACTAATAAATTCAAATAATGATTTTTGTAATTCTTGTTCAAATTTAAGAGGTTCAAAAGAAAATATGGAAATTACAAACAGCAGATCCCCTAATTTATTATCAGTCGCCACAAAATGTCAAACTGATCATGATAAACTTAAAACTATTTTAGAACAAACTGAAATAACACATGTAACTAATTCAATTATTAAAAATCCCCCTTTAAATTTTATAAATAATACTGGAGATTTTATAGTAGAAATGGTTGATAAATTAAAAAGTTGCGATAATCACAAAAATTCTATTAAAAGAATTTTATTTACAAATGAGGACAATATTATAAATAATATTAATGAAGAATACATAAAAACTAATGAAGTAATAATGAAAAAAAAAGAAAAATATGCCAATACTTTGATTGATACAGATATGAATAAGAAAAAAGACATAAATACAGATAAAAATTGTAATATTCATAACACAACAGAGTCTTTTGTTTTATGGGAAAAATATTGTAAAATATCAAATGATTTGTCAACTCAACGAAGTCTTTCTTTATCTGAATTGAATTCTAAAAATGAAAGTTATAGAGGAGATGATGAATATTCCACAACTTTTAAAAGTATTGACGATACTTATTTGTCTCATTGTTTGTTTGATCCAGTAAATAATAATATGTCTCCAAGACAAAAACATTGCAGGCGTAGAAGCAAATCTTGTGATAGTCTCTTAAAAGAAGTCAAATGTTTACCTCATATTTTGTATGATAAATTTTTAAAGTGTTTAGCTATGGAGATAGAAAATATTAGAAAACAACATATTGTATGTACATGTCAAAAACATAATCGAAAATGGTCAAATAAAGAAAATATTGAAAAAAACGCAAAATGTGCTCCTACTATACCAAAAATAAGTATTCCACATGAAAATAAACGTAAGTTTGTTTAATTTAAAAATAGAATATTCAAATTAAATTCAATAATTAATATAAATTTTGAATTTAAAAATTGATATATTCTGATAAAATTATTTTTTTATAAAGATTTGTATAATAATTTATTACTTCAAATTTTAACAACTAAATTATTTTCACAAGATTCATCATTGAAAAAAACTAACAGCTATACAAGGTTATCTCCGAACAGTATATTAAAGTCATCAGAAAATATACAAACTCTTAGTCCTAAATCTCCAAATAAAACACCTACTATATCATTAAAGAAACGGGGACTATATTCTTGGCAGAAAGAAATTGTTTCACCAGTTGGAGAATATATTAGAGGAAAAAGGCAAAGTCCTTTTAAAAATTCTCCAAGTAAAAAGAAGTTGTAAAAATTATTTAATTTTAGTGATATAATCTAAGAGATAAAAAGTGCAAATTAATATTTTTATATTATATTATTCGTTTTATTTTAACTTAATTTTATAATTAAAAATTTTTATATCAGTTTAAACCCGCCGAATATTTTTATTTATAATATTCTAAACATAATAAATTTAAATATTGCTTTATGAATTGTAGAAATATATATTTAAATATAAGTTGAATAATAGTTATATGATGAATAAAATATTAAATTATAAATTATGAATATTGAGTATTTTTAAAGATTTCAAACTGAAGCATTATAATTTTAAAAAAGAATTATAGTTAATACTCATCATAAAAATTTAAAGTAAAATTTAATGAAAATAAAAATCATTTTTATGTTTTTAAATTCAGTGAAAAATAAAGGCGCAAAATAGAAATAAAAATGTTTAAATATATACTTTTCGAAAAATTTATTTATTCAAAATATTATTATTAGATTTAATATAAATTCTTTTAATTAAAAATATTTAAATTTAAAAATTTGAAATTTACTAAATTAAATATTATTTAATCATATTATTCACACTTATTTTATATCATTAAATGTTACTTTCTTAAATTATAATAACATTTAGTAATTATTAATGTTTTAACTACTTAATATTTAATTAGTACACTTATATACATTCTAAATCATTAAATAATTGTAATAAATAATATAATAATTTTATTTAGTATATTAAAAAAGAATTTAAAAAATAGTAAGCCTTTTAATATTGTATTTTTTATAAAATATTTACATACATAAACTGTAAACTTGGTATAATAATACAATAAAATTACTCTTATTTGGAAAATATTTTACTTAATTTTTATAAAATTGCAAATCTATTTATAAATAGTTTAAATTTCAATTTCAATTAATAATTATTATGTTCCTCTTGCAGCTGCATGCCATATCTTCTTTGCATTTCTTCTTCCATAGCCTTTATCTGTTCCCTATTTTGTTCTTGTGTAAGTTGCTCCATTATTTCATGATTATAAGTAGAATGAAGCAATAAAGCAAGAACACCAGCTCTGGATGCCATATTAGATCTAATTTGTCTTTCTTGTTCAACAAGTTCATCAATTTTTAACCACTGTCTGACTCTTTCCATGTCAATTTCTGCTCTTCGAAGTTTTTCCCAAACATAATGTTTGACACAATTTTTTTTGGGAGCTCTACAAAACTCTCCAGTTACATCGAAAACATTAGTTACTAACGGACAGCCACATACTTCAGTATCACTTATTTTTGGATCTTTACAATGTTCTGGACAAAGAACTCGCAGTCTTTTACAATAAGTATGATTAACAGGATTATAAAAATCGCAAAACATGACTTGTCCTTCAATTCGAGTTTTAAAGATAGATCCAAACGATGCTTGAGATTCATACTAAAACAATCATGTTTCTATTAAATATGTTATAAATAAAATTTTTTTTACATATTTACTTTTAACAGAAGTATACAAATTTTAAATATATTTTTCAATTATTAAAAAATATGGCCATTTTATGCAATAAATTATTTTTATAGAAATTTTTAAATTGCAATAAAATATGAGTAAATTTTAGAATAATCTAATTTCATTTTAAAGAACATAAAATTTAAATTATTATCATTTAAAAAGTAAAAAATTATTTTATTACCTTATTAAAACATTTTTCCATATGTTTAATAGCTGTTCTTGAATTGATTTCATGACCACATGTTATACAATACATACTCATTTCACTATCATCATTATCATCAATTTCAGCCTTAGGATCTATTGTAGCATGTTTTGCACGTTCAACAATTTTATCAAGTTCTGCATGTCTGTTATCCAATTCTTGTAGAATTCTTCTCACTTCATCCTGTTGTCTTCTAACATTCTCTAAAGCAATTCTATTATTTTTTTCTGCAATACAAGGTGTAAGAGACCATTCTTGAAGTCTTTGAGGAAGAACCTGAAAAATTCTACTTGTCGCTAATTTAATTCCACAATCTTCAGAACAATATTTACTACCTGGTCGAGACTGTTTTGTACATGATGGCCCGTAACAATGTCTTGGTGGATCAAGGTAATCAATTCTTTCATTACTAGAGTCTCGTCTTCTTTTTCTATTTAACTTCGTATTGCGATTGAGACTTTTAGATGGTTTTAGTGGATCTCCAAGAACTCGACAAGTTCTTTGATCGCAGCGAAGTTTTAAACGCACAGATGGACCAAATTTTTTAAGATGTCTGTGAAAATTAATAGTTACAAGTTAATAAAAAATATTAAGTTGGAATTAATTTTATTTAAAATAAAATATACCTGCAAGCATCACATTTTCCACAATTTTCAGATTGTATACAACCAGAACATTCTCCGCACCTTTTAGATGATTTTTTATTAACTTTTGGATCCCAAGGAGCATCATATTCATATCTTAAGACTCCTTCTTTTTCTTTATATTTTTTATGCTTTTTGTCATCTTGATCAGATTTCTCTATGCGTTCAGTTTTTTTGGGCTTATACCTAGTTATTAAAGTTGGATCTTCTTCTCTACATCTCTTAAAATTCATAAAAATTAAATATTGAACTCATTTGTATCATAAAATTTAATATATAAACAACTTACAACACAAAAAAACTGTTTAATATGTTTTGCTTCTTTTTCTGTAATATTTATACAGTCCCCATGATACCATTCTTCACAAGCATCACAGGCTCTTAAACATTAATTAAATAATTTATTAAAATGTTTAATTTTTCTATTTAATATAAATTATTTTAATAGAAAAAATTCACTAATTATATTCTCAAACATAATATTATATTCAGCAGTGAATTACATTATTGTTACGAATAAAAGCAATTTTTTAAGTTTTTAATCTTAATTTGATCTTTAATAAAAATTAAAATCTATGAATTATATTAAAAATTTATGTTTAACTTCAATTTTTATTTAAAATTTTAAGTTATTGTTTAAAATACTATTTTCTTTTTTTATTTTAAACTAATCAAAGCGTTTTAAAGTATTGAATAAATTTATTATGATATTTATAAATTTCAAAGTTTTTATTGTATATCATACTTGGTTAATAATATTTACATCATAAATCGTGAACTATCTGAACTTCGACAAATACAATATGCTTGCCCATCCTGTTTTAATAAAGTTGCTATTTTGCTTTTCCGTTCTGGTAACATGAACTGCTTTGCAATTTCTTCTTTCTAAAAATAAAATAAAAAACAAAAAAGTTTTTCATCAATAAACAATACAAGATTAAGTATTTAAAAAATATATAGTATTTAAAGTTAACCTTTTTTTGACTTAATAAATAAAGTGCAATCAAAAAATTAAAATATAATAATAAGTTAATATGTGATATTTCACTGAAAATTTTGTTTATAATATATTTGTTATATTAAATTAAATAAATTAATTACCGATAAGCCATGACGTTTATCACTCATTTTATTAGATTAGAAATAATATTAGGAAAATTTCTACTCTACATATGATACATTTTTATATTTTTCATAATTCCAAAGAGGTAATGTATTAAAGGTGGCGAAATTATAAGGAGCAAATTAGTAAATTTATATTTTGCTTTGTTATTTATGTTCACAATTTTTCACTTTCCATCGCAGTCGTGTAAACAGCTCCAAAAACTCTTGTTAGCGGTGGGAGTGTCACCATTTAGTGGAAGAAATTTAGTTCCTAAATCTACCACTCAGAGCACTATGATTTGACCTACCTATTTTGCTATTGTCGCTACTGTAGGTATGAAAGCGCGGAATGCGCATATTATAAGCAGTTTCTAAGTGCGCACTATTTAAAATAAATATAAAAATTAAAGCAAAAATAAAAATATTAATGAATTTAAAATTTATAAAAAATTAATAATAACTAGAAAAAAACATAAAAATATAACATAAGTATCAAAAAAATTTTAAATAAATAAAAATTAATAAATTAATTAATGACAAATAAATTTATTTATATCGTTATATATCGTTATATATGTATTATGTTGCATTTAAATATTTTTAGCATTAAATTCTTGTACATATGATTAATTTTTAAAACGTAGTATGCATTATAAAACATGTTTCTAATTTAATTATTTTATTTGTAAATAAAAATACATTATTAAGTATATTTAATAAATTAAATGTATAAATAAAATTAATTTTTAAGTTAACTAGGTGCTTTTTGGCCCCCCCCCCCTCTCTCACAGCATATTCAGATTTGGAGTTATTGGGTTATGTAAGAAGGAGGAGGAAATTCCAAAATAGTACACGCGTCGCTCCCGTCTCCCCAGCATATTCAGATTTTGAGTTATCCTGGGGTGGGGGCAGGTGAGGAATTCCGAAAAGTACCTATTTATTTTTAAGAAAAAAGTAGTAACAGAATTATGTACATTATATATACTTAGTGTCCCATTTTAAAAAACCGATGCATATATCTCTAGAACTAAAGGTTTTAAAAAACAAGTTTTCAGACAAAAGTTGTTAGATTTTGAAGGGGACGTCTAACTGTGACTTTGACCATGACCTTAAATATGGCCTTCGAGGTCATTTGAAGGTCAAGTTGGTTTTTTAAACGGAAACCCTTACTTTTGACCCCTTAAAACGAAAGAGCAGAAAATTTTACGTCCTAATATGAATTTGACCATTACCTTGACTACAACTTTCAAGATCATTTGAAGTCAAGTTGAACATTTTAAATGGAAAATCTTACTTTTGACCGCAAAAACAAAAAATTTTACCAAGCAGGGATCCGACCAGTTAAGGCAAGATTGGACAGAGACCCAGCCAGGTAAAGCAAGACCAAACAGAGACCCGGCCAGTTAAGGCAAGACCAAGCAAAAACCCGGCCAGTTGAGGCAAGACCAAGCAGAGACCCTGCTAGTTAAGGCAAGATCATCCATCGATGTAAACTGTATTTTCAACTAAGACGGGATGAAAAGAGTTATTCAAGGCAAAAGATGTTCAAAAGTTACTCCATCTTTTCGAATGCACAAGTTTACTCGTTTTTGGAAATGCGATATCGTTTTTAATAACAAGTTTCGCGGTATGGTGTTACATGCATTTCGAATCCTCATCTTCATATCTTCTTTTGTCGTTGGTCTGGTTCTATAGACCTCATTTTTCAGAAAGTCCCATAAATAAAAATCAAGCGATGTAAGGTCTGGTGATCTAGGTGGCCATTCTACGGGACCTCCTCTACCTATCCAACGATTGTTGAATCTTCCATTTAGATAATTTCTTACAATGATTTTCAAATGTGGAGAAGCACATCTTGTTGTAGCCATAATCTATTTTTCGTATTGAGGTCAACTTCTTCAAGCAGAACTGGGAGTTCATCCCTTATTAATTGCAAATAAGTTTGTCCGTCAACGTTACCTTCAAATAAGTAAGGGCCAATCAAATAGCCATTAACGATTCCGCACCATACATTTAAACTCTAGCGATGTTGATGGTCAACCTCTTGCATCTAGTGTGGGTTAACTGGAGACCATAAGTGACAATTAACATATTTGAAAAAATTATCATCATTATTGACCTGCTGTATCAACCATTGACAAAAAATAAGTCGTCTTTGATAATCCTCAACCGAAAAAGCTTGGTTCAAAGATATTTGATACGATGGTACTTAACATTTTTTAGATATCTGCTGGCTGTTGATTTTGTTACACCAAGTTCTCGTTCAATTTGACGTAAACTTATCTGAGGATTCAGGTGCATCATATCTAGTACCACCGCAATCATTTGAGGATTATTAGCATAATCTTCTGTTAATCTGAATCTAGCAGCATACAAAATTGAAGCTTGAACGTAGTTTCGTCGACATTCTCCTAATACAAGGAGAATATCGACAATTTTATTAGCTATGTAGTCAGGCATAATGAGAAAATGTCAAAATAAAAAATAAAACTTAAATTAGAAAAACAAATTTAATTTAAAAAATGAACAAACAAATAAATTATTTCTTCAATTAAATAACGAATTTTTTTAAGAATAACAGAATTTGAAGAAACTCAAAATTTCTCAAAATGATGTCTCAATTTCGCATTTAAATAAACTTACAATGAATGACACAATTGATTTAAATTAGTAATAACTTCAGAAACAACTATATGGCCACTATTATTCAGAAACCACTGTATGGCAACCAAATTCACAATCAAGAAACTAACTAAAAAAGAATTCATTCACGTTTCCAGAATGATTGTAATAAACTATGTTATTTATTGAAGGTGATCGGCGACTATCAGAATGTTAAATCAAGGCAAAAATAATACGAAATTCGAGACTATCAAACTTCTAATTATTAGGAAAGAATCTTTGTTTATTGAGAAAAGTATTATTAGTTGCAAAAATATTATTTTCTGTAGGTCTAATTTTGTTTAAGTTAATTTATAATGAAAATTAATTTAAAAACATTTACTGCTTTTTCATTTTTAATTTTTTTTTATCATGCGTAACTAAACTAAGGGGACCATCATTATTTGTCTACTGTTAGAAGAATGCCAATGGAATTATTAAGTATCAAAATTGGGATTAAAAGTTTAAGTTCCCTTTTAAAAAATTGTAACTTGACTTTCAAATAGCCTTCAAGGTGATGGTCAAGGTCATGCTCAATGTCATGGTAAAAGATGTCCCACATAAGTTTTTCGCTTTTTTTGATTTTCATGACCAAAAGCAGAGATTTTCTTTTGAAAAAATTAATTTGACCTCGAAATGACCATGAAGGTTATGGTCAAGGTTATAACTGTTTGGACATGATATTTTCTGCTCTTTCCTTTTCCGGGGTCAAAGGTAAGGCTTTCCATATAAAATATTGAATTGACCTTCAAATGACCTTGAAGATCATATTCAAGGTCATTCAAAACCTTTAGTTCCAAAGATATATGCATCTGTTTTTTAAAATGGGACAAGCAGTATATATATGTTTATCTAAAACCGTTAGAATAAAATTTTATAATATTTTTAATTGAAAAAATATAAAATGCTTTTTTCTATACTGAAGAATATTTTAAATTTTGCAACGTAATTAAATTATAAATAAATTTTACTTAAATCATAATTATTTTAATAATGTTTTCATATTTATAGTAAAATTGACTTTTAAATTTATATTTTAAATAAAAATAAAACGTAATTACATTCCACAAAATAAATTTTATTTATAATTAATTTCTTTTTATTATTATTTAATTATTTAATAATTTTATTTTCTAAGTCAGATAAAAAAATAAATGTTGGAGAAAAAAATTTGTCATCCTATTATAAGGTATCAAGCCTCAAGTAGCTCATGTATATTGGCTCCGGGATTAACACTTCGTGTATAAAGTACTTTGTAAACGGGTTGATGTGCAACAAAATGGGACTATACAAAATATATATTTGTCTATACCAGGTGTACAAGTATGAAATGCGGATTTTAAAAGAAAAAATAACACGTTAAATTTGGTAGAATAATAAAAAGTGCTTTATTCAAAGTATGCTCCATCGCTTTTTATAAATTTTTCCCATCTTTCGGGCAATTTGTGAACACCACGCCAGTAGAAATCTTTTCCTTTTGCCACGAACCATTCATCGAGCCATTTTTTGATATCTTGATAGGAATCAAAGCGCTGCTCTATAAGTGCATGACTCGTCGATGCAAACAAGTGGTAATCAGAAGGAGCCAAATCTGGTGAGTAAGCCGCATGAGGCAGAACTTCCCAGTTGAGTGCTTCCAGTGTGTCGCGAACCGGTTTTGCCGTATGTGATGGAGCATTGTCATGGAGAAAAATTACTTTGTGTTGCCTCTTTCGGTATTCTGGCCTTTTTTCAAGCAGCAAACGGTTTCAATCGGTTAATGGTTGTTGGTAACGTGTAGTATTAACCGTTTTCCCAGGTTTCAATAGCTCATAATAGACCACGTCCCTCTGGTCCCACCAAACACAGAGCATCGTCTTTCTGCCAAAACGATTTCGTCTTGCGGTCGATGTGGATGGTGCTCCTGGGTCTACCCATGATTTCTTGCGTTTGGGATTTTCAAAATAAATCCACTTTTCATCCCCTGTTACTATTCGATGCAAAAACGACTTCCTTTTGTACCGAGCGAGCAAAATTTCACATGTGATTTTGCGATTTTCCAGTTGCCTGTCATTCAAGTCATATGGTACCCATCTACCGCTTTTCTGAATTTTCCCCATCGTTCGTAGGCGATTGGAAACAGCTTGTTGGGAAACTCCTAATTGCTGTGCGAGTTATTTTTGTGTTTGCGAATCATCTTCGTCCAACAATGCTTGCAAACCCATATCTTCGAATTTTTTTGGCGGCTTTCCATGTTCCTTGTCTGCAACATCGAAGACACCTTTTTTGAAACGCTGAAACCGTCATTCACACGTATCTTGCGATGGAGCATGTTCACCATTCTTCTCGTAGTAACCGAAAGGATTCAGCAGCAGTTTTCTTCAAATGAAAACAAAAAATTAATGCTGTCCGCGAATGCTCTTTGTTCGGTATAAATTTTGACATATTAAACACAGCAATACAACACGATGCACACACTTTTTCAGTGTATCACTAATGCGCGTCTGAACTTGTTGATGACACAACAAAATGGCGCAGTATCAAATCATAACAGCTTAAACTGCAATGGTACACCATCTGTTGTCTAAAATCCACATTTCATACTTGTACACCTGGTACATTGTATATATGATGGTACGAATACAAAGTGTTCTACAATGAATTATTTAAACAATTGTTTAAATAATTTATTTAATTTATTTAAACAAGTGTTTAAATAATTTCGCAATGAAATGATATGGTATCCAATTACTTTACTGCAACATGGAATTTTAATACATTTTTTATAATAATATTATAAATTATTATAGTACAATGTAATAATTATACGTAAAAGAATTTTGATTAAATACCTTTAACGGGTTACCCCCACTTGCGACTTTGAAAAAATCGATTTTTTGTTAATTGCATTTTTTTGAAGTATAAGTATCTGAGAATATGACCTGGAAATTTCAAGTCGATCCGAACAAAATTGACTGAGATATGAGCGTTGAAAGAGAAGAATCCGTTGTGTAAACAACCGGCAATTAAAACTTTAAACGCGTTTTTCTCGAAATGGCATTTCTAAAGTCGGTGACCAAGATTACTCAAACACTAATAAACCGATCTTCTTGAAATTTTGCAGGCTTATTTAATACATAAAAATGTAGTCTTTAATCGTTTGATTTTTTGTTTAAAAAAAAAATGGCTGTTTTATAGCCAAAAAACGACCGTTTTTTTTCGTTAAAATCAAATTATTAACTTTGACTGTCCGCCATTTTGTGAAAAATGAATATTTTTTTAAATCCTTCGATTAAAGACTAGTTTATACTTATATTTAACTAAATCTATCCACATTTTTGTTTTAAATGATCCACTTCACCGCAATGTTGGTCACCGCAAACCGTATAAATAAAAACACTATTTCATTGGCGGCCATTTGCCACTTAACAATGTAATATTTTGCAATAAAAAAATTACTGAAAGTTTTTCAAGATGTATTCTTTAAGATGATATAATAATCGATTAAAAAAGTTTGGTAGTTTTCTTTAAAAAAATTCATGAAAAAGGCCTTTTTTGTTGAGCTACAACTGGGGGTAACCCCTTAAAACTCATACACTTGAATTCCATATAAAGTTATAATATACGAGGGCGGTTCAATAAGTACCCGTGTTAGAAATGAAGACACCATTTTTTCAAAAAATTTTTTTTTATTTTTCATCATAGTCCCCTTTTAGAAAGATCACTTTTCCCAACGTTCCTGCCATTTTTTTAACCCATCCAAAAAATAGAATTTATCGAGCTCTCCAAAATAAGCCTCTGTCTCGGCGATGACTTCCTCGTTTGAGTTAAATTTTTTTCCCGCGAGCCATTATTTCATGTTAGGGAACAAGAAAAAGTCGCAGGGAGCCAGATCGGGTGAATACGGGGGGTGCGGCAGCAATTCATAATGCAATTCATGCAGTTTGGCGGCGACAACTCCGGATTAATGTGCTGGTGCGTTATCATGGTGAAACAGCACCTTCTTTTTCGCCAAATGCGGCCGTATCTGCTTTAATTTTTTGTCGAAGCGATCCAATAACTCACTGTAGTATTGTCCAGTGATCATTCTTCCTTTTTTTAAAAAATCCACGAGGATGACGCCGTTCGCATCCCAAAAAATCGTCGCCATGACCTTTCCGGCCGATGGGACCGTCTTCGCCTTCTTTGGAGCAGATTCACCGGGAGAAATCCATTGTTTTGATTGTTGCTTAGTTTCTGGTGTGTAATGATGAATCCATGTTTTATCAACGGTGACAACTCGACGCAAAAACTCCTTCGGATCTCGCTTAAATTGCTCCAAACAATGCTTCAGAGTTAACAGCCGCATCCGCTTGTTGTCCACCGTGAGCAATCGCGGCACCCATCGGGCCGACAATCTTTTCATCGCCAACTTATCATATAAAATATTAATTGTCGTTTCGCTCGACACACCTACGGCCTCTGCTACTTCGCGCATTTTCGTTCGTCGATCAGCGAGAATCATGTCGTAGACTTTTTGAATGATTTCCTCGGTAACCACGTCTACCGGGCGTCCTGGTCGCTCCTCATGAAATTACATAGTACTTTGACGTGGAAATTTTATTAATATTTTTTAATTTTTTAATTTAATTATTAAATATTATGTAACACATAGTATTTATAATTTTTACATATTTTTTATGTTAAATCATATGAAAAATGCATAAGATTTGATGTAAATTTTTAAAAAAATGTACATTTATGATTCTTTTCTATCATTATCTCATTTTTTCTCTGCTATAATGATTTGATAGTTTATTAAATTCTCTTTTCATAATATAGTAGTTAATAAGATGCAATCTATTATTAGATTTTACTTGCCTTTTTTTTTATAATAAGACTTTTGAAGGCTTTATGTTATACTAGCTTATTCGTTTACTACGCTGATTTTGTTGCATTTGAAAAGTTTTCTTGTCCTGCGAATATTATTTTTTATCCAACAAGTCGTATTTTACAATAATATAAGCAGTTTCTAATTTTTTTTTTTTTTTTTTTTTTTTTTTTTTTTTTTCTTACAAACATAAAAACGGGTATAAGTAAAAATAGTAATACTTACAAAAAATGTTCTTAACAAATTATTAACTTAAATTAAAATAATTAAAACATGACAATTATACAAATGGCACCTTTGTTCGAAGAATTAAAAAAGAATCCGGAATAAACAAGATGACATTAAGTTATTAAGAGATTGGTGCGCAAAACAGCCACATTTGCCGCAAATTAGCGATAGCGAATTGGCCTTTTTTTTACACAGTAATTATTATCGTTTGGAACCGACGAAAAACACAATCGATACATTTTATAGTATGTATAAGAACCCACGTACCAACATTTTTTTCCGATAGAGATCCTTTGCAAGCCAAGGATCTTTTACAAATTATGAAAGTAGCGTAAATAAAAAAAAAAAAAAGATAATTCTTCACTTGATATCAAAAAGCATTAAAGTTTAACCTAAAATATAAATCTATTTTATCGAGAATTAAAAAATTAACATAGTAAAAAATTCTATTTCTTATTTATTTATTTAAGTTTTTTTAATAATAAATAATAATAAGAATAATAAATAATGTTAAATTTTAATTATGCAATTGAGTTTTATAAACTAAATATATAATTCATGTGATTTTTTGTAATAATACATTTAACAATATTTTATTAAGATATTAAAGTCTGTATTTTTTCTAATAGAATGAACGTGCCATTAAAAAAACTAACTGCGGATGGTTATAAAGTAATTTACGGAGCACTCTTAGATTTTGATCCCGTAAATTATAATTTTACGTATAACGTGAAACTCTTTAGTATGGTAATAAATCTTTGGTTATACAGAGAAGGTACAACAAAAGGTCATTTAATAATTTTTGATCTTAAGGGTTTGGTAATGGGTCACGTAGCCCGCTTTAGTCCGATGGCTCTCAAACGCTTTCTTTACTATCTTCGAGACGGATTACCAGTTAGATTAAAGGGCTTTCATTTTGTTAATATAAATTCAGTTATGGATATACTTTTGAATATTATGAAGCCCTTTATGAAAAAGAAATTTTTAGATATAGTAAGTGTTGTGATTTAAAAAATAAAAGAAAATTAGATTAATATTGTTTAAACTTACATAATTTTTCTTATTGTTTTAGCTTCATTTGCATCAAAAAGTTGAAGCCCTTGAGAATTTTAACATTTCAGTGGATTTACTTCCAAATGAAACAGGAGGTAAAGCAAGAACACAAAAAGAACTTTTCAAAGAGGAAGTAAAAAAATTAATGGATCATCGGGACTGGTTTCTTCAAGATGAAAAAACTCAACGAATTAATGAATCTAAACGCCCTGGAAAAGTAAAATCAGAAATAGATTTATTCGGGATGGAAGGAAGTTTCAAAAAAATTTATTTATCTTGCTGTATTTATTAATCTGTAGATTGACAGTAAATATATACATATAATAAAATAGTTTTATCCATATTATATTATTTTTACATAAATTTATATAATTTTATTGTTCAGTTTATTTATTTATGAACAAAACTTTTTTGTAATCAAAATGGATAAACGTTTATATAATATTTTATTTTATTTTTCTCTTCTACATTAAAGATTAAGCAAAAATTTATAAGAAATAAACTGTAAATATTAAAATCGTTACATCGAGTGTTTATACACAAAAAATTTGAAATGTTTACAGACATGAAATATGAAAGTTTAGAGTTTCAAATATAAACTATGAAAAAAATAGGGCATCCAAAATCGATGTATTTTTTTTTTTAATTAAAAACATAAAACTAAATTATATAATATGATTTTAATATTTTTAATTAGTTTTATATATGTTCAATTATTTTAAATTAAAGTTTTTTAATTTAAACTATTGCAAATTCAATGTATTATTATCAAAAATATACTTAATATTCATACACGGTGAAAAATTTCTATTATTTTCTTACTTTTCGCACTCTACTTTTACTTAACGCACTCTACTTTTTACTATGGTACATAGTATGGTAGCTACTATATTTGTTCTCTGTCAAATGTTGCAATAGTATGAGTGAAGTTTGCTACGGATCAGCCAAAAAAAAATTAAATGTATCATAATAAAATAAAATAAACTAAAATACAAATTCAAATTGTACTTTATACAATTTAAAATATGTGGATTCAATGCAACCATAGCCAACACGGCCAAAACTCTTGGATCAAATCTCGTTCAATTATCGTAACTCGACAACGTCTTCTTACAACAGGTTGTTGTCTCTCGAGCATTCGATGAATACAAATATGTAGCTCTGTTATTCAGATAATGATCTCTAGAAAGCTCTTGATTCAATCTTGCGGCTGCTCGATAATTACCACGCCACTCGCCAAGGGTCATGAGAATGTCAACAATCGTACTATACTCGTATATGTTATTTCGCGTCTAGTAAAACTCTATGTATTAAATCTTGCTTTGAAATTTAACACATCAAAAAGTCAATGCCGTAATTTATAAATTTTTATAAAAAAAGACAATCCGAAAATTGAAAAATACTTTTTTAAATGATCGTGAACGATAATTATTCATAAAATCTGTTTTTGAATTGAAAAATATAGGTAAATAAACAAAATACTAAAAAAAGTAAAAAAAAAAAAAAAAATAAAGGAAACATAACTCTGCCACAGACGGTTCTAAGTCCGTGTTCAAATGAGAAGTGTGTTTCAAAATCATGCACGATGAAAAGGGGCTAACGGGATTTTTAAGCCATTTTAAGGGGTTGTTTTTGGTTGTTTTTACTGTATTTTCGACATCGAATTCGGATCCTGCATTGAAAAATAGATCGAAAACTTATACAATTGCTCTACTGAACAAAAAAAAAAAATTGAATTGCATGACTGAAATATAAATGACGCCTTAAATTTACATATAATTGTTTAGATAAATGAATTTAGTTGATGATAAATTTAGTTTTTGCGATGAAAAAACATTACCCATTATTAAAAATAAACATTTTTTTTGAATTTGAAATTTTTAACACGGGCTGTTCCCTTCTGGGCCGGAATGCCAATATCTTGGCGCAATCCATGATTGACACTTTGTACACGATCAATCCATGATATGTTATAACATATCTTTTTTACCAATTTTCGTAAGGAAATTTGTTCCCTGAAATCTTGACCCCCTAAAGAATAATTAAATAGAAGTCCTACATTTAATTTTTCTAATCTACAATATAAAAGAAACTGAGCTACATATTATTGATACTACAATTATCTTAAATTAAAATTATTATTCATTGTTATTTTTTAAATATATTCATACGTTATGAATATATTATCCAAATCGTTCAACCTGTAAAATTATTAAATTGAAAGATAATATTTTTAATTAAATAAATAATTAAGATTCAATGTATAAAATTTTAAATTAATAGAATAGAATTTTACGATTAATATAATAAAATTTAAGCCTTGTTTTTATGACTAATCAATTTGCAGATTTAAAGAATTTTAAAAATAAAATGATTGATAAAGTTTCACTTGTAACTATAGTATACATAATAATATAACATTATTTCATTTAGCTTTAAATGTACTTTGTATTACCGCATTTTCCAAATAAATATAATTAAAGGTACTTTATATAATTTCAAAATAGTCGTGCGAGAAATTAATAATAATAGAATTCAAGGCTAATGTTTTTCAAAAAAAAACAGTTGTATAATTATTAGAAACAAAATTTGCAAAGTAACTGTACTACGTCACGGATAATGTAAAGTTGAAGTAAGAATGAAAATATCTTTACATGAGAGTTTAAAGAATGCACATGACATATAAAATAAAATAAGTACACGATGAAAAGTTTCAACTGAATACTTTGAATAAGTCATTTAGTCTTTCTAGAGTGCAGTTGCAAGCGTGCGCGTACAGCTCGTGTTTCATTCGAAGGATTAATTTATTAATTTTTCGTGGAAATTGTAACAGTAAAGGCTGGTGAAAAAAAAATTTTATTATCTCAATAATGACGCAAGCATTGTGTATTCCCTTCGAGGAGGAGTTGAAAAAAAATCCAGAATTGAAAAAAGCTGATATTCAAGCTTTGCAAAATTGGTGCGCAAAACAACCTCATTTGCCAAAAATTAGCGATAACGAATTAGCGATATTTTTACATAGTAACTATTATCGAATGGAGCCAACGAAAACTACCATCGACACTTTTTATACAGTCAGAACTCACGTACCGGAATTCTTTGCAAACAGGGATCCAATTGGCTGTACAGAAATTCGGCACGCTTTTAACGTCGTGTAAGTGATAAAATTGTGTGTGTATACATATATATATATATACAGCCTGTCTTTCTATCTAGTGAAAATATTCATAACGCCTGATGTAGGGAGAAATTTTATAAATAAAAAACCTTCTTGCATTAAAATCGGTGAATTAATTACTATTTAATTAACAATAGATTAACAGCCAATCAGATTTCTTCGCGATCAAGTAGGCGGGCCTTGAGAGAAAAAAAACCAAGATTATTAATTAACTATGATTTTTCCACCCTATATTTGATTGAACTTAATCTTTTATTGTAATGTTCATTTATTCATAAAACAAAAATTATTTAAAAAATGCTGCATCTTATTATTTTTACGTTAAATGCATAAAAATGCAATATGAGGTAACTGAGTGTGAAAGACTCGAATGTATAATAGATTCAAGGTCGATTTCCAATTTGTAACATCGATGAATTTTTTTTAAATATTTTTTTTAAAGGCATTTTTTTTTTGGTGTAACGAATAATGTTATACAGCTTAAAATCTCGTGTAAAAACAAAATTTTAATTATTTTAATATCTTACTTTATGAAAATTTTATTGTATTTATCAAACAACTGACTGTAATCAAGAAATATAATAATTAATTCATAATTGTCTTGAACACATATTAAAAGATGCTTACAAACGAATGAAAACTTAATCTAGAAAAATTTTAATATTATTTTTTGAATTTTACAAAGACTTACAGAAGCTAAAAAAAAAAAAAAAAAAAAAAAAGCGGAACTGGGGATTAGAACCCAAACCGTCAGTGCTATAGCCTGAATGAGAGGAATAAGAAAATGAAAAGACAAAAGAAGATCAGAATTAAAATTCGCGTGTGGGGAGAAACAATACATAGCAGTGCGACGCACACATCGCCGCATATCGATGTATAGTTGAAAATCGAAAGCCCCGCCCATTTTTTTTTTTTTTTTTTTTTGATTTTTTTTCTCTCAAGGCTCGCCTACTTGATCGCGAAGAAATCTGATTGGCTGTTAATCTATTGTTAATTAAATAGTAATTAACTCACCGATTTTAATGTAACAAGGTTTTTTATTTATAAAATTTCTCCCTGCATCAGGCGTTATGAATATTTTCACTAGATAGAGGGACAGGCTGTATATATATATATTTTTTGTTTTTTTTTTTAAACAATCTGCAATTTTTTTCTTTTTTAAATAAGAAAATATATATGATTAAAGGACCGTAATACCGCTTGAAAAATCGACGGCAGAAGGATATAAAGTTTTACTTGCAAGACTTATAAATTTCAATCCTTCGCAATATTTTTACAACGACAACATGAAGATTTTCAATATGGTCATGGATCTTTGGATCTATAGCCAAGGTACGATGAAGGGACATATCCTTTTGATCGACGTGGTCAATGTGAGCTTAGGACACGCTGCTCGTCTCAGTCCTATGGGTTTGAAAAAATTTCTTTACTATTTACAAGAAGCCTTACCGGTAAGATTAAAGGGCATGCATTTCATGAACACAAGCCCTGTTATGGACGTAATATTGAATATGATGAAGCCCTTCATGAAGAAAGAACTTATGGATATGGTAAAATAATACGTAATTTAGAAAACAAAAAGAAGATTACAGTTTAAAAATAATACCAATGTCAATAACAATTATGTATAATTATTTTTAGTTACATTTACATTCGTCATTAGAGAGTCTAAATAAATTTTTACCTGTAGAAATGCTTCCAAATGAATTGGGTGGTAAAGCAGGACCGCTTATGGATCTTCATCAAGCAAATATAAAAAATCTTGAAAATCATCGCGACTGGTTTTTAGAAGAAGAGAAGCAAGCGCGAGTCGATGAAAGTAAGCGTCCTGGCAAAGGAAAAACTACCATGGATCTCTTTGGCGTTGAGGGAACTTTTAACAAACTCGAAATCGATTAATTTTAGTATTTTATTTTATATAAATGTCTTTTTAATAAAATGTATGTTATATAAATATATATATTTAGTTTCTTGCAATGACATGAATATTGATTTTTAGCAAATACTTAACATTCGCATTTTAAGCTTTCGAAATTGTAAAAAATACTTATATTTGAGTGCTGCTATAATAAAGTAATTTAATATACCTAAAGTAGATTTTTTTATTAAAAAAAAAAAAAAAAAAAACAAAACATATATATATACTATTTTTTACGTTATAATATGACATTTGAATTTTAATTAATGTTTTTACATTAATAAAATCATTTATCATTTGAATAAATAAGATGTTACGAATGAGAGGACATAAGAAGATCAGGATTAAAATTCGCGGCGGAGTAGGGAGAAACAAGCGTAGCAGTGCGATGCACACATCGCCGCATACTTATCGATGTATAGTTGAAAATCGAAAACCCCGCCCATTTTATTTTTCTCTCAAGGCCCGCCTACTTGATCGCGAAGAAATCTGATTGATTGTTAATTTGTTGTTAATTAAATAGTAATTAATTCACCGACTTTAATGTGACAAGGTTTTTTATTTATAAAATTTCTCCCTGCATCAGGCGTTATGAATATTTTAACTGCATTCAAAGACAGACTGTATATAATCACTATTCCTTACATATTTTTTCTCTTCAATGAAATACATAAATATATATTTCTGTTGAATTTAAAAGAAGGATAATAATATCTAATACATTTTACAAAAAAATTTTAATTTGAAAAATGAATTTCAAAAAGTCTGCTTAGTTGTTGCATTAAATTAACACAACAATTATCGGCAACTTGTACGTAACTCCGATTGTGCAGCCGTGGTCTTTGATTAAGATAGCATCATAATGCGGACGTTTAGTTTTGCTTGAGCATTGTGAGCGTAAAAACAAGTCACCTTAAAACTTAATTCTCAAAGCAGTTGAATTAATAGCGTTTCAGTTTTATCATAATCAATATCTCGTTGTTAAAGTCGCTCGATCATTAAATAAAAATGGCGCAGCCCCACCCAGGTGTTTCTTTCGAGGAAGAATTAAAAAAGAATCCAGAATTGAAAAGAGCTGATATTCAAGCTTTGCAAGAATGGCGCGTAAAAAAGCCGCATTTGCCGCAAATTAGCAATAGTGAATTGGCCTTGTTTTTACACAGTAATTATTATCGTTTGGAGCCAACGAAAACTACCATTGACACTTTTTATACCTTAAAAACTCACGTACCAGAATTTTTTGCCGATAGAGATCCAGTAGCTTCGAAAAGTTTACAAAATATATTTAAGACTTTGTAAGTAAATTTTTTAATAGAACATTTAATATTAATTTTAAGTCGAATAAAAATTTATTATTTAAATATTAATTATAATTTCTCATAAAAACTTTAATTTTTAATTTAAATTAAAATTATACTATATTTTATTGTAAATATAAATTATAGTATAATCTTTATCCAAAATGGGTATTGAGTAAAGAACCATTTAATCGAGTTAATAGTTCTGACGTTATTTATTTAAATAATTATATTTTCAAACATTAAATAGTGTATTATTGCATGCGTTAAATAGATATAGATATTGTTTATGTAATAAAAAGAATATTGCAACGCATTGAAAAAGTAGTATCAACAAATTCAATTAAAACGATGAAAACAATTTTCATATTTATAATTTATTGAACTATTAAATGCATTTACATGCAATAATTTTTTCTTAAAATGAAGATTAAATAATTATTATTTAAATATAAATAATAGAATATTAAAATATTTTATCAGATTGTCATAATAAAAAAATGTAAAAATATTCAAGATCTATAATACCGATTGAAAAACGAACGAGAGAAGGTTACTCGATTGTAATAAGCAAACTTCTCGATCCTGATCCCAGCAAATACGATCAAAGAGCCAACATAAAATTTTTTTTTATGTGTATCGACCTCTTGATGTACCTAGAGGGTACTACAAAGGGTTACGTACTTCTCTGTGACGTATCCGGACTTAGTTTTGGGCACCTGGCTCGCGTAAATCTGACGGAAATGAAGAAATCTTTGTACTTCGTGCAGGAGGCTTTACCTATTAGATTGAAAGGTTTGCACTACATGAATACAAATCCAGTTATGGATGTAGCTTTAAACATGGCTAAACCTTTTATGAAGAAGGAACTTATCGATTTGGTAATGACAAAATAAAAATTAAAAATAATTTATTTATATTTTATTATTTTTAATTGAAAAATAATAATAATAATAATAAATAACGATGCGTCACTTAAACTTATAAGAATTTAAAAAAAAATGATAGTTTTATACCTGCAAGTAAATTTGAATGAAATAGTTTTTTATGTAATAAAGCCATTATAAAAATTAGTTATTTTAACTGCTTAAAAATAATTTCATTGGAATCATTTTTACTGGCGATTTAAATTTTATTATTCATTGGTGCATATTTTACGTAAATGTGAATAAAAAACACAAATAAATTTCAATAATCTTTTTACCATGTTTAATAATTGTTTAATGTTTAATATGTTTAATAATTCTACTAATTAATTATATTTTCATGAATAGTGATGGAAGATCGTCTTAAATTTTTGCGAATATTAATAACTCAACTTATATAAAATAGTATTACAATTCAAACATTATCATTATTATTTTTTTTTCTTTTTTTTTTTTTCATCAATATACCGACAGAATAAATTACTTGAATCAAGAAAAATATTTTCTTTAAAATGACTTTTTTTGTTCAAATTATTCTTTTTTTACGTTATGTATTCTTAATTTAAGAAATTATCTCTTCTTTGAAGAAGCTAAAAGTTCTTCATTCTAGATATAAACTTTTCAACGAAGCATTTTTTTTCTTGAATTGAATATTTCATGTTTTTCAAACAAGATAAAAATGTATATTTGTTTCAAAAATATCTGCTATTTGGTTTAATAGTTAGCAATTTTTATAAAAAGAATATAAATTATAAAATGAAATAAATAATGGCTGATTACAATCGACTCTCTAAAACTTTCCGCTATTAGAATGTTTTTAGAATGTTTTTACGATAATTGCAATTCCCTCTCTATAATACCAAGAAATTTCGACGATACTAGTGATTTTTATTTAGCCTTCAATTTAATTTTAGCAGTATCATAAAACTGTGCACATACAGAAAATACATATTTATTCTTATATGCACATATACATTTATAAATTTAATGATATGAACTTAAAAAATTTTGCTATAAATCCTTTATATGTGTCCACAGCACAGAAAATATAAAATAAATAGTTTTCTATTCTTTGGTAGGGGGAAGTGGTGGCGAACCAACAATTATTAAGTTAAAAGAAAAGATGTTTTGAAAGTGGTTACATAGAGAGAGAGAGAGAGAGACAGAGAGAGACAGAGAGAGACAGAGAGAGACAGAGAGTTGATTGTATACTTTATCACGTAGTTATTATAATTAATTTTGATTGCACTAAATATGCGAGTGCTAAAGCAAAATGACTTGTCACAAAATGACTTGTCCAGTTTCACGTAAATGCACCGTCATAATTTATTTTTGGTTTAATTTATATTCATATTCATATAATTTATAATTTATTCTTGATATAATTTATATTTTTATAAAAATATATTTAAATAAAATAAAAGTGTTTGATTATGTTTGACAGAAATACATTTTTTTTTGCAGGTGCATATGCATTCATCTTTAGAGAGTGTTGATAAATTTGTGCCTATAGAAATACTTCCAAATGAAATGGGTGGTGAAGCCGGATCAATGATGGAACTTCACGATGCGTACATAAAAAAACTTGAAAGTTATCGAGATTGGTTTTTGGAGGAAGAAAAACGCGTCCGAGTCGACGAGTCCAAACGCCCTGAAAAACAAATAAATTCTTTAGATCTTTTTGGAACAGAAGGAAGCTTTAAAAAATTAGATATTGACTGAATAAATAACACAGTTTTTGATTAATAATTTTTAATACTTATCTTAAAGCTACAGTACCTTTGTAAAAGTTGCAGAATATTTTTTTTATAGCTTTTATTATGTGTACCGGGATAATTATTACTATTGTATAAACAAACTTAAAGAAATGGTTGATTGTATAAAACAGTACTTTATAATACATTTTTTGAAAAATTAATTTTTATCCTGCTTTTGAAAAAAGCAATTATAAAATAAAATGATTCTGATGAAATATTTATTTTTACTTTCGCATATTTAATTTAAAGAAGTGGCATTAAAATTTAGCATAACCGGTTTAATACATCCTTTTTATGACATAGTTTGATATTCTGCCTTGTTAACTAGCGAGCGAGACACTTGCACGGTCATTGTATCACTATTTTATAAAATAACTTTGAATGTAGTCACATAATATGTTATTTTGCTATTGTAATATAAAAAATGTTTACAAACTTATAATGTAAACTTATAAAAAGTATAAAACTAACGATAATTAGTTGATTTAAAAAAAAAAAAGAAAAAAAAAAATAATTCTACAAGTATCAATACAATATTTACGTATACTTTGAAAGATTTTCAATATCTACACGAAACAGTTTATCAAAAAATGAAATTTTATCAAGAGGAGATACTTTAATGATATTTTAAAAGCTTTTTTAGCAATATTATAAAAAAGAAAAAAAGATAAAAAACTACATCACAAGTATTTTTCAATACAAATATCGTCCTCCTCTCTTTCACTCATACGAAACCTCCTCCTCCACGAGGTGTGCGTTTCGTCAAAATACCTTACATCACTTTCACTACTTCGAAGCGAGAGAAGAATACTTATATCTTCGTCGTTTCAGTAGCATATCTGACATACGACATTACGGATACATTATAACGTTACGGTGTTTTTTTTTTTTTTTTCTATATTTTTCATCATTCAATCTTGTGCAACTTTAATGGCAATATGAAACTATTAATTGTAAGTAACACCGATCGTAATAAAAAAATTTCATTTTTTCCTAACTTTTCATTAGCTTAAATTTTCGAGAGTTTCTATGTAGCACATGTCTACGTAATTATTAATACGCTGCGCAAATTGAGAATTTGCGCGTACGTACAAACGAGAGAGATTATACCAAAAGGAAAGTGAAAGCTGGGGAGATATAATGTATCTTTGTGTTATTTTTTACTTTATATAAGATTTACTAGAGACATTTTTAATCGATGATTTTTTTCTATTAGTATATTTTTAAATATCGTTATTTTTGTATAAGGTATAAAATTTCTGCTCTATGTATATACTACACAGCTATTTTCTAATGGTGTCCAATATTTTATAATAAACGCCGTTCTAATTATTTTTTAGAAGTGTCGTTGAAGTTGAATAATATAATCTAATTGAATTTTATTTCAAAAATTAAAATAATAATATAGTTTACCGAATGCCTAACTATGGTTTTTAAAAATGTATTTATATTTAATCACTTGAACATTGCTTAGAAATATTTTTGTGGAAGAAATTACAAGTGTTTGTAAATTAATTTAATAGAATTTCTTTATTCAAAGTATAAACTTTTTAAGTAAAATTCTAAATATAATAATAAAGGTATATTCGAAAAAAATTGCACTCATTATTCTCGTTTAGTTTTCTATTGCCTTGGTGAGTCTTTGTTACGGGGACATATCGCATATATTGCAACCACCGAATGGCGCATACTACGATACAACAACGACCACAACAACACAAGAACCACCAAACCCTTACAGTTTTGAGTATAGCGCAGGCCGTTTTCCAGGACACGTTGATAGAGTTCAAAGCGAAACCGGCGATGGTATTGGACATGTTAAAGGTAACGAAATTATACGTTAATAGCGTGCGATACAAAGCAATTTATTATCGGTTACGAAATTTTTTGCAAATAAATTACAGATAAAGGAAATTTTTACAGCGATGCTAAATAATAATATAAATTTTAATTTATTTTTTAACTATTTATCCTTTTGAATATATAAATATATCATTTATTTCATAAAGTAAATTTTATACTTCTTTATGTATGAAAATAGTTTGACTTTTATAGGTTTACTTTAAAAAAATAATACATTATATTTATTAAATTCAATTGTAGGTAAGGTAAACGATTATTTATATTGTACTAAAAAAATAATAAAACGGCCACTTGAAATGTGCGATATTAGTGCTTTAAAATTCTGAAAAAATTCAGCACACAAGGCGTTTGAATAATAAATGAATTTACATTCAGAAACCATTATCCCACTTATCTATTTTTAACATCAAACAAGCGATCTCTCGACACATGCTTTCTAAATAATTTCGTCAACTTGTATAGCAAGTACAGATTAAATTTTTTTATAATAAAATCGTCACTTTTGTTGTCTTGAAACTATTTAATATAAAATCCGATTAACGGAGATAAAAAAATATTTCAAAACTGTTTAATTATTTTTCATAATTAAAATAATAATAACAGTGTGTTTTTATGTTTGTGTTTATATCACAGGAACTTATTCGTACATTGATCCGAAATTCAAAGTACGAACGGTCGAGTATACCGTAGATGAAGAAGGTTTCCATCCTACTTTGACAAACTATGATGATGTATTAAAGCAACCATCTGATTCTGAAGCAGTAAGGCGTGCAAAGGAAAGGCATCGCATTCTTTATGAAAAAATTGCTGCTTCTAATGCTCAAGGAATCCCAGCGGAATTACCAAGGGTAATGAAGTATTTTAAATGAAATAATTTTGATATAATTTCAATCATAATTACTTATTATCTTTAAACTTTTTTTATTCCTTTAAATTTTATATTTTATATTTATATATTTTAACATTTGATGGTAAAATTAATTTCAGATTTATATATATATATATATATATATATATTTCAGTAATATAATTATATGCATTGTATAAAGATGAATGATTTAATAATTAATTTTTCACAAAAAATTTGTTTTTTTATGAAATGTGAATTAAAAATTTAAAGTAAGAAAAGAAGATAATTAAATTGAATTTTTTCGTGTAATTTTAATTTATCAAAAATTTATAAAATATTTGTTTCTATGAATGTATTTCAAATGAAAAATAATTGTAAAATAATAATAAAAATTCTATTTGCGCAGGATTCTGAAAGTGTAGCGAAAGCGAAAAATCGACATTACAACCTTTTTCAAAAAATTGCAGCTGAACATGCTGCAATAGCAGCAGAACATGAAGCCAAGAGACTGGCCTTTGAAGCAACGTCTGTAGCAAACGAAGTCAATGAGTCAGAACTATATCTCCATTGATGCCAAATTACTTAATCAATATAAGAAAATTTACGCATATTTTTATTGAATAATATTAAAAAAAAATTTAAATTAATTATAAACAAAGAGTATCAAAAGTATATATACAAATTTTTGCAATTGAATGAGAATAAGAGCTTATTTTGATTTTTTAAAGTATAAATTGTTTTTATTTACTTTTTACAAGATATATGCGTGGAACTTTATATTACTTAATAAATAATAACATTTAAAGTCCAGGATGTCTAACATATTCTTTAAATTGATAGTTAGTATTATTTTAATTATACTATATTTTGCAGAATTAATTATTTAATTTTGCGCTTTTGACAAAATTATTTTAAAACAAGAAGGCAGAGCAATTCAAGTCTGCCTAGATGATGAAGTTTCTGATGATGATACAATATCTAGATAATAACATTCATCAACAGTGGCCGTTTTTATTTTTCATAGCAGCTTACTAAGTCTTCACGTAGCACTTTTTATTCATGTTTTAAAAACTATTATAATAACTTTCGTAAAAATCTCCTTAATGTATTAAGAAATTAAAATATGCTTTAAATTATTTATAAACTTATTTATATATACACATTTTTTTATATTTAATAAACCTCTATACTTCCACTTTTGATAATCCTCTATATTAAAATGAGTAAACTACCACATTCATTCACTTTTACCACAAATAACTTTCACTTTAAATGAAACCAATTTGGAAGAAAACAAACTGGTTAATATTAAACCAGATTAAAATTTTTTTCGAAGCTGCATCTAGTAAAAACTTTCACTAAATTAGATTTTTCAAAAATTTCTTTCACAAGCCCGTAACAATCTATGCACATTTTAAATAAATTTTACATAATTTTTAAAAAAATTTAACTTTTAATCCACTACATAAGAATTTAAGTATTTATTATATTATTACTTCTTCAATAAACGTTTAATATCTTTATTCTGTCTTTGCAATGTAATATCAGCCCTTTCAGCTTTATCTGTGATAGTATCGATTAAATCATTTTGTGTATCTATTTCTTCAGATAAGCCAATAGCCAAACCTTTTAATCTAGCAATGGAACCACTCATTTCATCTAAATTTTTTTCTAATACAGCAGCAATATTTTTAGTAGCTGCAGGATGAAAGTCTTCTTCATCTTCAGTCATACCACGGATGCGAAAAGATGGATGTTCTGAGTTTCGCCTAGCACTATCGGCAGCATTATTTAATTTAGTTTCTAAGGTATTATTAGATATTGGGGATATAGGTGATTCTGGAGTTTTTATTCCACCTGCACTTGATCCAGGAAGTTGGTCCATTGATTTACTTCCACTAAAATAATTTTTTAGTCCTCCAAAGACACTTTTTATACCTTGAATATGTTTTTGACTAAAACGCAAAGTATTATTAATATCATCCAAACGTCTATCTGTACGTTCTAGTTGCTCCCTTTGTCTTATTAACTCCTAAATAAAAAATATTCATTTAATATTAATATAGAACACATATTTTTAATAGTCAAATACTGTTTTTTTTTAAATATTAAATTTAGTATTATGTTTAATATAATATGTACAATAATGAAATCTTAAATTACAATTATATTATCGAATATATAAATATTCTGAATTACATAAGAATAATATTGATTTTACTTTTTCTGAAATATTACTCTAATAAATTATGAATTAATTTACATAAGATGAATATTTATTCTTGACATTGACTTTATTTATGAAATACTATTTGGTATAATTATGCTATAAATGATAAAAATTTGTTATAAGTAACAATGGAAATACCTCAGCAGTAGAAATTCCAACTTCCTCTGAATCTCTCAGCAATGATATAGAACGTTCGGAAGATTTTATCGTTCTTTCTTCTATTGCTTTTTTTTTTTCTAAAAGATCTTGATGTTTCCTTTCAAGTTCATCGTCATAATTCTTATAATGATTATTGACTTCATAATTAGTTGATGTTGAATATCTGGGTGGTGCACTTCTCAAAAATGTTTCGTCGTCAATATCATCTTCTAATGAAAAAAATGGATTTTTGGGATCACTTAGATAACTGTGACCTGCCATTGTTTTCTATGAGACTTGCTTGATTACTCTGAAAAAAACGTTAAATAAAGGCTTTATAACAAAGAAATTATAACAGCATTTTCTCCAAAACAAAAAAATATGGCAAAAAAATAATTGACTGTTTCAATCTATAAAATATATGTGGGTTTATTTTTGGTTAGTAGATTATACAAAAAATATTATAAAAAATTTTTTTAGAACTAATATATCAAATATTTTAATTGATCTATTTACGTGATTTAATTAACATACCAAAGAAATTTTTATTAACGTTAAATAACCCTTTAATGTTCTCACAGCTTTTTAATAAATAAAAACTTTACAAGTGTTTTGTACGTTTACAATTTTTTATTATTGCACATTTATTAAATAGGAAATTTAAATATTAAATAGCAGTATGAAAAAATTTTGTGAAAAGTAACGAGTAATTCATTATGAAAAATCAGACTCTGACATATAGACAGTACATTCGACTAAATGTATATTGCAGTATACATGTCAGTTGCCATTGTGGGTGTTTCTAGAAGTAAAAAAAAAGATGTAGTCGAAAAGTTGGTATCACTACTTACTCTTGTTTAACCTATGTAGAATTAAATAATAGTTATATTAACAAATAATAATAATTTATGTATTAATTATTTGTGTTTGAAAATTTTTAAGGAAATGAATATAATTATTGTTTATATATAATAATTAATTTTAAAAGAAAAAATTAATAATAAATTTAAACATACAATTTCCTCTTGAATTTATAAGAAATTAATAATATTATATTATGTTAATACTATTATTTTATTTTTATAATATATATTAATTTTTCTTTTTAAAAAGTATAAAATTATATAAATATAATGTAAAACATTGATGAATCTGAAAATAAAGTTTCTTTTTTGCAAGGAAGTATTTAGAAGCAATGGCGGATAAAAGTAAGTCGTAAAATAGTATATTATTATTTCGCTTATCTATATTTTTATTCTTTAAACAATTCCATATTTTTCTAATTTATTAATTAAAAGTAAATACAACGACTATTAATTGTATTTGCATGTGCTATAAAATAAAAAAAACAAAAAAAAAAAAAAAAAAAAAATAAAACTTTGTAAAACAATAATTCACCACTATTTTTGGCATTTACAGTTGACTAATAATTTAAGAATAAAAAAAAATTTTTAATAAAAAGTAAGTTTTACAAGTGTAAAACCAATAAAATTTCATAAAGATTTGTATAAAAATATTTACTACCTTCTCATTACATTATTAGAATTCATTTTAAAGCATTTATACAGTATTTTTATATATTTTACAACAAAAAAGATCATACATAAATAAAATATTTTACAACGTTCACAGTTTTTCGTAAATTAATGTTAAAATACTCGTCGTCTATAAGTGTACAAGAATATGTATAAATATAAGATAGACAGATAGCCTTGCTACGCGCATAATTTTCGGTTGCAAATGTCTATCCGATTGACTATTATTTATTGATATTCTTGTAACTTTTTGTTGATTTGCCTCGTCGGTTGCGATGATCATCGTGAAAGTTGCTGAGATAGCTGTGTGTGCACTTTGCTCTTGGTCGCTCAACCGGCGCATTCAGGGCCGATGTCCAAATCAACGAGGCGACGATTCCGAGCGCTCGTGACATGCACAACAACAGTTGATTATAGTTCATGTCTCGCAGCCCATAAAACTAATAAAAGAGAATTTATAAGATTATTTTCGGCTCAAATTTTCATTCGGCTAATTTTTAAAAAATTAATATACGATAGTGAACTTTACTTGAAATAAAGGAGCAGCGATAGCATTTTGTTCGGCAACTATTGAGCGATTTCTAGTTTTTTTGATTTGTTTTGTGTATATGTTGGAAATATCTTGAGACAGCTTTTTGTCAATATAAATAAAATGTAATATCAGCTTTTTTAATCAATGGTTATAAAATTATATTATATTTTATGTATATTTATAAATATATATTTTATAAGATATAATCTTTGAATTTGGCTACTAAAATCTACGATTTGTTATTTTAATATTTTTGCATATAATAGAAATACAATTTACCTTTATATATAAATAAAAAATATCTCTTTGAATATATAATTTTCAATAATTTTAAGTACCTTGATTTCTGGGTTATTTGGTACATGATTTTTTACAAAGTCTCGTAAAACTGTATATCTTGTATCTTCGAATTGTGATATTTTATGACCAGCGATTTGATATCGTTTATCAATGAGAGAGTTGACAAAGTTCTGCAAAATTTCATTCTTTGGTTCTCGACCAACAGCATTTTGTAATTGAATCAGAAAGTCCATGTACTAAAAGCATTTTTAATGAAATATTCAAATTATAACATTTAATTAACTCGAGATGTTTTAAAAGATTTATATAATTTAATATTTTATATATCATATCTATTTAATAAATTTGAATAGTCTAAAGTTTATATTTTTATTAATTTATTATTATAATAAAAATTTGTTAAAATAATTAATTGATTAAAAATAGAATCATTTTTTCATTGCTCTGATTTGATGTAAATTACAATTTACTTTAAAGCAAGTTAAAAAAAAAAAACAAAAATTTTCTTGTACTGAACTTTGTAATTAAAATACATTCATTACAAAATTAAAAATTAACTTTTAGCGTCGTTTAATGCACTCAACAATATATTACGTTACCAAATACTTTAAACAAATTTATAAGCTTAAATAAAAAACTATGAAAATAAATTATTACATAATAAGTTTAATTGAGTTTGTTGTGATAATAATATATTTATTTTAAATTTAACTCGACGTGATTTAGAGAAAATCCAAATGATTTATATTTATATATTTTTTTATATCATGTATGCATCTAATGCTCAATTTACTGCACGGTTAGAAATGTATTGCTTTGATAGGTTTATGTTACGTACTTGACAGAGAGTACCACTCGTAGGTTCATTGGCATACGCAAGCACGCCTGCGGCTAAAGCTCGACTTGCATTATATTGGCAGGATCCCATGATTTGCGCCACGTGTGCCCCGGGTATACCACCGTCATCATCTCTGTAGCCGATTAAACTAATGAGTATTTTTTTTATGTTTTATAAAAAATTGAATATTAATGTTTACAAATCTTTGAAAAATTTTTTTCGTCTCTAATTTATTATAGATAATTTAATAAATATCTACAATAAAAATGGCACTTAACACCAGCTACGCTAAAAAAACTTACGCGTTAACGGCAATGTAAAGCCTAAGAAAATTAGCTAAATTCTGGCGTTGAGCTTCGGTGAAGGTGTCGGTATTAGTATGAAGACAATCTAGAAAGAATTCGACCCAGTCAGTCTTTTCCAATGCCAATGGGGTTGGCCGCGTATCCGATGAGCTGACGAGGGCGACAATCGCAGGCAGTGACGCTAACAGCTCCATACTGTCTTCGTAAATGTGCTGCGGGATATAATAAAAAAGATATTATTAATGGGGACATCGAATAATGAGAGTTTTTCAAGAAAAAAGAAAAAGAGAGATACATAAAGAACTCTTTTTTGTCCGATTTAATACAGTCTGTAGATGTCAAGTTTTATTTTTTTCGAAAATAAATTAATTTAACCGCTTATCTAAAAGTTTTGTTTTTAAATCATTATTGAAATTAATACGAAACATGATAACCGACCCTACAATTTATTATATTTTAAATTTATTTGAGAAAGAAGTTTTAATTTTTAATTATAAATTAATTTTTAAAATTAACTTAATTGAGAATCAAATAATTTCTAAAACAATAAATATGATATACGCGCGATTTCAGTAGATATAAACGGAGGTAAGTAAGGCGCGGCTTACTAAACTCGGTCAACATCTACTTAACTGCTGTAAGTAGTTATAATATTATATTTAGAAAAAATTGAGTCTATCATTTACTACTGTTTTATTTATTGCAATATAAATTTATTATTTACCAATAATTTTTTCATTTTCATCTAATTTCCTTTTAATAAAAATGTTTATAATATTTTTTGGTTTTCAGTGTATATTAATAAATTCATTTGAGCGATAAATTGTATAATAATAAATCGTTAAATAAAATGAAAATAACTGCAATTTGTTTATATAATTGATGTGAAATAAAACGAAAAATATTTTATCCGCTTTTTTCTTTTATTTTTCTAATCTTCATTCGTTTTTTAAAGGGTAAAAATGAACATACACGTATCGCTTTATTACGTTTTGGTAATGGCAGCTCGTTTATAACACTAGCTAAAGCGTGTCGAGGAGATTACGCGGTCCTTTGTTTATGTTCGGATCATTTATCTGAATTACAAAGGACTGGACCTCTGCATCCACACTGGGTAGAAAGCTTTCGCGTGAAGAGATTCGAAAATAAATAGAGCGTTTATATTATCGTAATCGCGTATTTATAATGCTTTTTACCTGTAACAAGGATGATGCGTAAATTATTTTTTCTGCAGTTTGAAATTATTTTTGTAATCGATACGTTTAATATTATAGTACGATTTTTTTTTTTTTTTTTTTTTTTTTTTTTTTAAGATTTCATTAATTAAAATTAAATTTTTTAAATACAGATAATTTCAAAATAATTCCATCTTATTTAAAATATTATTATAATATTTTTTTTAAAGTAAAAATTCAAATTCATTAATAATATTTTATTTTGGAAAGTGCATATTACATATTTTTTTTAAAGTGAAGGCTGACATTCAATAATAAAAATTTATTATTTTACGATAATATTTTATTAATGCATGAAAAGCATTTGAAAAAATATAATTCTGTTGAAGGGAAATTTCATAATTTACACAATTTTGAATATACGGTTTATTAAATATTGGTAATTTATAGTAAATCCAATGAATCAAACAAATGAATCAATTAAGTCTATTAAACGAATCAATCACTTAATTTAATCTACCTCATTGGTTAATTTAACGGTATGCTATTTAACAAAATATCTTAAATTGGCACAAATCAGTTAGTGTTATCATCAATTTGGAATTAGGTCATTAATTCGTTTTTTGTTCATTCAAGTTATAACTATTAAATTTTCAAATATTAAAATATTAATGGATTAACTATTGTATGATACTCAGTTTCAAATTTAAAAAAATTAGTGATTATTTTACTCTACGTTAGTTATTAACAATAACGAAAATATTGTTAACTTTACTTTATGATGCTTGATTATTTCATTGTTTAGATTGATTGATTGATCGATTGTTTGGAAAAATTAACGTTACGATTAAAAACAATTAAAACATTGTTTGAGTTATTTGATTATAAACTGTTTTGTTTAAACTATAAACTATACTGATGAATTTGAAATGTCGAATCCATATTCTTTAACGGGTTCACGAATAAGAAACGCTTTATTATTCATGACCTACGACGTTGTCGTATTCCTGTTGCATTTCGTCGAGTAACTGAATAAGACTTTTTTAAATGATTTTGCTATGCGAATTTCTGAAATTCCAAATGCTAAAGTGATGGATCACTTAGTCCTGAATTACGAAATGTGATGCGTTTAGCTATATTCAAGAAAAAAAAAAAATTTCCATGGAAAACTTTATTTAAACTATAGAAAAAATAATTAATTATTCTAGACTATTATTAAAAGGAAATGAAAATATTCTTTTAATTAATTTAACGTTTTCTTATTTTTTTATTCTTGTCAAAAAACGCTACAGATTAATTTTTGTAAAATAAATGTTAAAGATGTTTTGAATTCATAAAATTATGAAAAATCATTAGCATAAAAATGTTAGTAAATTATTTTAAAATTTAGAAAAAAAGAAGTACAATAAATTTTGATAGCTTTACCTCCCAATACGTATAACTCATGGCGCCACTTTGTACCGCTTTTTTGTAATGAGTATCGGCATCGAGAGCTGTAAGTGCAATGGCCAATCTGCCCACAGGGGAGACATTTTTCGGCAAAGCCCTGAGAACGTTGCCGACAACGCCACCGATTTCACCGGATGACTCTGACCACCACCAGCTTTTACGTTTATCCCTTCGTTGTGTCCAGTCGACCATTAGCGATTCGGTTTGCTCATATGTCGGTACGTCACCGGTCAGTAATAGCCAAAATACAGCCTCCGGACATGGCGAATAGCCTCGTCGTGGTAAGACTTCGAATAATTCCGGTATCGACAGCCCTCGAAATTTTATCTGGATTGGTTTTTTATGCTTTTTAATCTTTGCTCTATAATTTGAACCATTGGTTTTGATTTGCTTAGTTTATTTTAATTTTTTTAGAGTAATTAAGATTTTGTTGTTAAATAACATATTTATGTATATATATATATATATATATATATATATATATATATATATATATATATATTATATTTGCTTGCCGTGCTTATTTTGAGAATTTATTTAGTACAAGAGCACATATACTTATTTAATATCGCAATTGAACTTACAAAGATAATATATCTCATAAAGATAATAAAATGTTATTAAAATTAAATTTTAGAAATAAAAAGATAGAGTAGTAGAAACATATTATATATATTTTTTACACGAATTAAGGCTAATCATATAATCGATGAATAAACAGTAACAGTACTCCCCAACTGATAAAATTAATGTTTATTAATAAATATGAAGCTCTAATTATAAAAAAATGCGTGCATAACATTGTATAATGTATAAAAATGTAATAATGCATTATTTTAAAATTAATAATGAATTTAGGATTACAAAATGATAAAAGTATTTTAAAAGTGAAATTAGATTGAAAATTAAAATTTTAGCAAAGAGATAATATTTAAATTCATAATATTTTTAATCAAAAAGTACACTCATGAGCCGACGAAATAATGTAAATGGTGATATATCATGAATTTTAAAAAGATTGGAAAACCTTAAATAATAAAGTCGTAGCAATAAATTGGTATATCAAACGATAGTAATTTACTTAAACAGTAATTTACGAAAAAATAATTTTCCTTAATGTATCATTATTGTCATAAATATATTTTCATCTTAAATATTGAGTGTCTTATACATCACTTTATAAAATATATATTAATTATAATTACTTATACTCTAAACTTAATATTCATTAGAAATTAATACTTATAATAGTTATTATTATATCAATTACATTTTACTTATTAATAAAAATATATAAATAATTTATCGAAATGAATAAAAATAAAAAATAAAAAATCCACCGATAGCTAAAACAAAACTCTTGAGTAATGTACTCTACAACTTGTCACATTCTTAAAATAATAAATCTAATGCGCGGAAGGAAAAAAAAGCAATCTAAAAAACGCGAATAAAGTATTTCGTTTGATTATTCGTTATTCGAAAGGAACAAGCAAACAAGTAATTCAGGATAGCAGAAAAATCGCTTACCCCACATTTGGAATCAACCTCGGAAGTTTCCCTAATCAAAGCGTCGACGCCATCGAGTCCACGATAGATGTCATTGACGGTGATTTGACTTACCACGTCGAGGCCGTGTAGCTGCTGAAACTTTCGTAGGAGATCATGATGAAGCGGTATTTTCTCGCAGAGGGCTTCTTTTAAATCCGTGCTTGTACTTGGCACTCCTCTTGTCATGCTTAGCTTTTGTATATGCAGCAAAAATTTTAATTTCAAATGAGTAGCTTTTTCTTCAAACTGCGCGCGCAAATGTCGCGACGATCGCGAGTGATTTATAATAAAAAGTTTTACTCTCTGCATTAAACTTTTAGCACTTCGAGCCAATAACTTTTTTATTTTTAAGAGTTTATCGCATATTTATGAAAATGAATGACTATTTATCAGTTAGCTGTCACGACTTCCTTAAAAAATGTATACCTAACTTTGTTTTTACTGCATACAGTTTTCTTTACGATAATGCTTTATAATATTATTGTTAACAAATAATTATTTGACATTTACGTTATATTTTTGCAAAAACTATTTATAGTACTTAAAAAATAGTATAATCAACTTTTAAAAAGATTAAGTGAGCCAAAAATAGATATTTTTAAGAAATATAGAATTAAAGATATATATATATATTATATATCTTTAAAATTGAACGTATTAATGATAAGTTATTTCTAACGACTTTAATTCAATATAATAATTGTAGCAATTATTTATATTTACAAATAGAAGCTGGATCTTTTTTTATTTGCAAAGATAGGCTAAGAATTATGATAAAAATTGCAATATCTGTTGTCTAAAAGTTTACTAACGTAACACATTGTTTATAACATTTTACCGAAATATTAATCCTTAATTTGTAAAGATATAACTTAAATTTACTTAATTTAACGTATTTACAATGATAAATCTCATATAATCTAATATTCATTAGAAATAAATACTTATAAATAGAAACTAACCTAAAAAATAAACTTACCTTCAATACAAATCCTTTGGGATTATTTGTAAAATCATTCGATGATGTCAAATTATCAATTTTAAGTAGCATAAAGTTAAAGGATTTTAAAAATCTATTTTTTATTTTTACATTTCGATGAATTTGAAACATTTTAATTTTTTTTTTCTGCGCTCGAAACACTTTATTTTAACGAAGGATTTTTTTATTCAAATGCATGATAAAATTAACTGCATACTAAAAAAGCTTTTCGAGATTCATTGTTACTAAAAATTTCAAAAGTAGCGCGCTGAATAAAAGATTCGGTTTAGTCAACTTGAGAATTTGGAATGAAAGGTTAGATATTGAACACAGCTAAAATTAAGGTTTTACTCTCTTTATTTTTTATTCTGTCATCACTCCCGCCAAAATTTCAAATCGCAACAACGTTCACAGTTTACATTTTTCGTAATATAATTTTTTTTTCATTATATTTATTGATCAATTAACGGTAAGAACAACTTTTTTATATTTTAGCTAATAAAGAGTGTAAGAAAGTTACAGTAAAAAGAATAGACTAAAACTAATTTACCATTATATGATTCGAACATTGTGTGGCTAATAATACAACATGGCACAGTTTCAACATCCACGCAGCACAGTTGCGAAAAGGAATCACTTCAAGGTTAGACTTTGCACGATATATCTAATATAATTATAACAAAGGTATGTAATGATAAACGATACAACAAAATTTAAACTCTTAATTTTTTTCTCGGTTAACAATCAAAGCTCTTATAAGGGCGGTATTCTTTTGGAACGAATTTTCCCGCATTTTGCGCGTGCGCACTTGCGTCACTAATAACAAGACACCCTGTATATGTGATTCTAAAGTCAAGAGTAACAGATATAAACTTGGCACTGTAATATAAATATATATGTAAATCATTCGTGTGTTGCTCTAACATCATCGCAATCATTACATACCAAGTTTTTCTTTCTATTATTATATTCTACCTTATTTTACCCTTTAATACTAAAAATCACATAGCAATATCGTTTTACATTTTTTTATTTTTTTTTTTCCTTTGAATATTAAAAGCCAATCCATACCAAAATACATATTGCTTGAATAAAACTCATAAAATTGTGGGTAAAGATTTGTTAAGAAAGTTCTTTTATTCAATTATATTCAATCATTGTTTTTTTCTTTTCAATTTTGCAAAATTTAATTATGTATCTTGCAAATTTTATTCTGCATACTTCAGCCAACGTGATTTACGTCGATATACATTAACGTTCCGAAGTGTACAAATTGACGTTAGCATTGTAATGGTAAGTTATGTTTTTTTTTCTTAATAATTCGCAATATAATATGTTTTTATAATTACAATTTTGTCTTCTTCTTTCATTTTTTTTCTATTTTATACATTTTACAAACAATTTACTGTAACATTCATTATGCGCCTTATTTATTTTCTGGACGCTTTTTAACGGCTAGTATTTTTTCCTTTTTTTTTATATCATTATTTGCTCGCTTGTTATACTTACTTGCTAAAAACGTGTGTATAGTACTCGGTGCATTTTCGTTATTTAATCAACATTTTTTTTATTATTTGTATATATATTATTTTTGTTATTTTTGGCTTTTATCTTTAATTGTTTTTTTTTTTTTTTCCTTTTGTTTTTTTATTAATACGTCGCAAAAAGTTTTTCCAGATCTTTATTTTTTTTATTTTATTACAATAGTAAAATATACGACGCGTTATCATTCAATAATAATAATAATAATAATGATGATAATAATAATAATAATAATAATAATAATAATAATATTGCTTGAGCCGCTTTTTGCCACTCATGGCACATTGCTACGTTAGGCCGTGTACGTTTAATCGTATATTTATATGTTATAACATTCTCCTCGACTTTTTTTCTGTTATTATTATTGTTTTTATTTATTTATTCTTTTTACAACAATTGAAAAGTAACAAAAAAATTCCATCTTTCGCGTAGTCGAAAGCTACCTTATCGGTACGTGTTTGCATAATTGTAACATCAAGTTTCTCATCAAACGCCAACTCATATTTTTTATATGGTTATTTATTTATTTTTATTTTTTTAGTAAATAGCTACGTAATTTTTCTCTACTCTCAATAATATCACAAAAATAGCGGAATAATCGAGTTTCTAACTAATACTGATATATTTATACCATTTTCAATACAAGTGTAAGAGAGCGAGAACGTAAGAGAGGACCAAGGAAGATTATATCAAGTTCATCGTGTGCGCGTGTGTATGCTTGTGTTTACGTTTGCTTTATCGATCAATTGTATTTTTAGGTATGTGTAAGAAATTTATTTATTTATCGTTAAATATCTTTTTGATACAATATCCGACGGCGGAGGAGTGGATTGCATTTACATTTGCATTTGGATTTGCATTTCTGCCCGGTATCCCCGAAATCGAAGAAGGGATTTATAGGAGCGGTGAGTTATTCATCTAATGTCAGAGAAGAATGCACTTGTCAGAACTGCCGTTTCCGCCGGTGCCACCTTCCTGAGAATGTGAACGGGGGGGCTGCGAAGTCGTCGGCGTCGGCGATGGCGGCTTACCCTCTACCGCTTGGATGCTCTTCATCAATTCTCGAAAGACCTGCGCATAATTATACACGTGCATGTGTTACATGTCCGATAATAAGTGAATAGGTACGCTGAGAAAAATATTTTTACATCAAAGAAGGTTTTATTAAATGCAAGCAGCAAATATACTCTTAGATTCAAATAAATAAAATTCTTACTTTAATGAAATTTTTTAATGCAAAAGCAATGAAATCTTTTTTGGTTAAAATATTTTTTTCTCACTAATATAATAGACTTACTTCTGGTATTCATAATGATGAGTGAAGCTTATGAGTGAATTACTCTTAAAGTTCGTCAAATTTTAATCGGTATTTAATTAAAAATAATTTTAGCAAGAAGAAATTTTTATTTCACGAGTTTTAAAACTTTCTCAGATACTTGAATCTTATTAAGGACATCTATAAAGTAGTACGTAAATATTAAACAAATTTTTTAAATTTTTATCTAAAATATTTCTATAATAATTTACTTTTCATTAATTTTCAGTAGAATAAAATTCAATATTGATTTATATTTAATTCTAAATATTTTTAAAATTATAAATTTCTTTTGAAAAAGTTAACAGATGGAGCTATTTTCTCTACCTAAGGAGCGAAGCTTTAACAAAAAAGCTTTTAATGTCTTTTAAAGGCTTTTTACTAAAGTACTTTTAAACATAATGCACATTAAATTTTGAGAAATGGATTTTGTCTTTGAAATGAAATACGGAACAAATGATAACGTTTAAAGTATATCTGCTTTATTTATCTGTACCGATCACTTCAAATATACTTTAAAAATTTAACCACTACTTTTGATTGAGTTTTATCGAATAAAATTCTCAAGTTTGTAATCAATAAATCCGATAAATTTCTAAAAATAAAATGAATACATAATAAGATTATTATATCGCTCAATTTTTTTATAAGAAATGTTTTTTTATATGGTAATTCATTTATCGCCATTGTTAATAAAATTTAATATAGTTGCTATAATGCCTATAAAAAATGTATCGTGTTTAAAAATATATCGTACAATATAATATTTTATAAAATAATAAATATTTTTACTTTAATATCAATTGTTTTTGTAAAAATACTCCTTTTAATATTTATTAATTAAAATGAACGCATTTTTGCCACATTGCTAATTTTAAAATTGCACAAATTACTTATTATTTTAAAATGCTTTAAATTTTGAATTTGTATTTTAAGAGATTTATTATTTCACAATTTAAAATTTTTTTTCTTCGTATTTTCAAATATTAATTATTGCTTTATTAATTAAATTATTTTAATAATAATAATAATAATAATAATAATAATAATAATAATAATAATAATAATAATAATAATAATAATATTAATAATATTTTTATACATTATTTAAATGTGTTAATATAATAAAAAAATGTTAATGTAATTAAAATACCATTAATAACTTTTTAAAATATAAGTTTATTTTAAATTATTGAGTAAATATTTACATTAAAAACATTACATTAAAAACGGTAAAGCGGCATAATTGAAATAATAATAATAATAATAATAATAATAATTCTGAAACTGTAATATTAATTTAATTATTATGATTAGCAAACAAATATTAATTTAATTGATCTGATTAACAAACAACATACATAAACACATTACTAATTTTGAATTATGACGATATTATGAATATTTGAAATTAGACAAATAAGGATTAACGTAACATCTAAATCGTGTCGTTTGTTTATTTATTTGAGCATAATTGTTTTTTAATTGTTTTTAAATTGTTTTTAAATATTAATATCATAATGCGATAAATATTTTCGTAAAATCGTTGATAATTAGACTCATCGTTTTAATTAACCTTTGCCAGCTCTGTTAAAATTATAAATTTTCCAATATATTCATAAATTTCGAACTCTAATCGTTCTAATAGGTTTCTCGATCTAATAACGATATCTATTGAGTTGCAGTTATAGGCTTCGAAGCTCGGTGCAAATGCATGGGCTCACGAGGTCAATCGATAATAATAGGTATACAGCTCGTTATTACATCGAGAGGCTTCGTTTTTGCTGCATGAACAACACCGCTGATGTCGTTATATCCTACCAAAGTCAATTTCACACGCACATTTGATGCATCGCGTCTAACGTACACTCAACACTCAATAAGCTTTGTAAGACGCGCGTAAGCAAACTTAGTGGTTTTTCGTACATTATTCGATTACGCGCGCGTAGTCATCAAGACGAATCGCTGGTAAAATATTAACCTTAAAATAAAGTCTCTTTTTATTGTGCAAAGAAAGAAAACAAGCGCGTTCATCAACAATATTTGCACTTCAAAGACTCGCATCGATGTTTATCGACGACAAGCGCAAATACAGCAAGTCGCTAATTCTGTCGATCAAACTATGCAAACACCGTATGGTAGCGCGCATACAAACGCCCACGCATACGCAGATTTAGGTACATGGGCGCATATCAGATATTCGTAATCGCAGGCAAAATTTAAGCCAATCAATTCGAACGAGCCGAGGTGAACAAGATGAGAAAGCAGAATCGTGATAGAAGGAAGCAAGGAGAAATAATCGATGGATGGATTAACGATCGAAAGAAAACTCACCTGCACAACCCGGCAATTGAATCTGGCACTACATTCGACGTAGCCACATCTCCAATGTTTGCGCACGAGGTTGACGATGTCTCGATGCCGGGAAGTCGAAGCGACCGAGGAGGGCAGTTTGTCCTGTTTATTGCCGACGACCAGTAACGGTATACCCCGCATGTCCCGCGCCTCGTAGATCTGCTCCCTCAGCGTCCTTATGTACTAAAACAATTGTACGTTCGGATGATAAAAAACCGTTTATACGTCTGCTTTGCGAAAATTTTACCTGTATGTTATATCTATGTTCATAAGCATGCCGAAAGTTTTGGGCCTTAACTTAATAAAAAATTGTGCTAATTTTTTTTTTTTTATCCACGAAATTTGATACGTACGTTGTACGAACAATGTACTCGTGTATGTGAAATTACAATTTTCTAAACGAAGCTTTAAAATATTTAAGTATTTCAATCGAATATTTTAAGAATTTGATTGGAATGTATTTTATAAAATTATTCTTAAATATGTGGTTGAAAAATTTTAATTTATCCTTGATAAAATTAAGCATTATTTATCTTTCTTATTTATCAATTTTAAATTTGAATTTTGCACTTTATTAAGCAAAAGAATTTAAGTAAAAGCTTAAGAAATTTTTAAATATTTCATGTAGTTAAGAGCATCGTAGAAAAAAAAGATTAACTATCCAACTTACAATTTAATCACGAACGAATTAATTGCCAGCACTAGTGTATTAGGGAGGTTTTAAAATTTTAATTATCCTCGTTAATTAGTTGCGAGAAATTCTGCTTGCGTACCGGCGAGCATACGGGTTGTAATACAGTATGTCTAGTCTATAAGTGAACATGAGCGAATAACTCATTTCAAGAGCCATTATTACGCTTGGGGAGTCTTGCATCCATGTACGAGTACACATTGTTCATAAGAGATTGACTCAAGCCTTGTTAAATGGATTTTTTAATTTACCTTTTCTAGAAACGTCAATTTTATATGTACTAGGCGTAAATCTACGTTAAATTACCATCAGATAGGTGCTCACTCATTGAATACTTTATGGCATTTTTCTTTTCTGAATTGTGTGATATTAGCATAATGCTGTCTCAAACTTCTTTCATTTTTCTTCAAGATCAGATTTGATGAAATTTTTACTACTGCAAACTTTTTGAGTTAAATTTTCTATATTTAATTAGCAACTTATTTATGTTAATTTAAAATTTGAAAATCTTAAAATTAATTTTTTTAAATCATTTGCATTATTATTTTTGTTTTTAAACTATACATATTATACCCGTATTAGAGTACACATATTATTATTTTTTTTTAATAAATAATGATTAACGAAATTTTCTCATATTAATGAATTATAATTTTATATTTTTATTATAGTATTATATATTATGCTTTATCATCATTTAAACCTCGCTAGTAATTTAACCCGTCGCTTGAAATATTTTGTTGGCCTACCGGATTTCCAAAAAATAAATAATGAGCTTAGTAAATTGACTTTTGAAAATAATTTTAGAATGATATTCAGACGTAGACCAAGACAATTTTTGATCCTTTTTTTATCTTCAAACAAAATTAAAAAAATAAATTCATGAAAAAAAATAATTAAAAATTATATTTCGTATACAGATAGTAACGGAAATTCTCCAACTGTACAGATATAATTTGCTTATGTTTTCATTATGTAACGTTCAGTATTTGCGCGATGTTTACAGCATCAATAAATTTCGCTAAAAATTATTTTAGAAGCATTTCTTAAGATTTAAGGAAGGTGAGAAAATGATCTTAGTTTTTAATTAAACTATCAAATTTTTTTAAAAGTACATAAAGAGTGTTGCACGCACATATTTTAATACAATTCATTATCTAAATAAAAACTAAATTCAATTTTTCTTATTTATTTAAACAAATGGGATAAAACATCGCCGATATAGAGTAAAGCGGACACCATGCCTGCTTAGCTCTGAGTACATTATTGCATTAATTCTTGTTACTAAATGATACTTGTTAATTTATCTTTAAAAATTTCTAAGAAAGAAAAATTTGGTCGGTCTGCTTTGAAGAATGGATGAACTTCACATGAAAAATATATAAGTTAAAATTTTTCTGTAAATTTTTTAGAATTTTTTTGAAAACCGAAGGCCAACGGGCCAATTGTGTTAACAATTGCAAATAATTTTTGTTTATTTTCTACATATGACCGCTTTGTACGGCTATTTTCTGAAGTGTCAAAATTTTAATATTTTTATATTTTTAATTGTTAATAGGATAAAAGTCCCTATAAAAAGACACATTTGATGCAGTATTGAAATTTTTTTACACTAAGAGAAATTCTATAATAATTTTTACAATAAAAATACGATTTTTTACTATTTTCTAATAGCATAGCGAGGACGTACTTTTTAAACAGTAGAATTTACAAAAAAAAAAAAAAAAAGCAAATTTCGCTACGGTTGATTTAGAAATATTACTGAACCTCGAATTAATTTTTACTATTTTTAATACTAAAATTTGCTACAATAAATTTGGAAATTATACTAAATTTCAATATAATTTTTACTATTTTTAAGTAGTAAATTTTAATTTTCCAGTACGTTAAATATTTAGTTTTAAAGGAAAATAAAAAAAATTTTTTTTTTAAGTTTTATTTAGAACATCTATTTTGGGCTGTTTTCAATTTTTCTATGGCAATATCGTACAGATGTTCATTTAATTTATTCAAAATTAGAAATTATATCATTATTATTATTATATGTACAATATTTCATTGAAAAATTAACCGTTCGCTATATATCAATTACTTTCGAATTTGTAATTGCTTCCGCATATCGATATCGCATACTCATATATGTACACATGTGTATAGTAACTATCGCTATCGCCTATGAAAAATAAGAAGAATGAAGAGGTGAGGAGGGCCCCCATCTTCGCCCTGATGAAGATGGTATGAAGCGTTTTTGAAGACGAGAAAACAAAAAGACTCCCGATGAGCCAAAAAGAAAAATCTATCTATAGTATGTGATAGTGTCCGAGAGGGTTGTCGCAATTCATATGATAATTATAAAAATTTCTCCTACATATACTAACTGAGAATATTGCCAGTCACTTGCGAGAAAGCACAATATTCATGTAGCCACCTGGTGTACATATTATTAAGTTGAATAATTTAAGTAAACAAAAATCGCTAACCTAAAAAGTACGCATTTGTTTTCACACGATGAACAAATAAACGGTTGCACGCATCGCTTGCACGCTGCGGTATACTATTTCGTGAATTATAATTTTTACTATTCTTTTTATTAAATTTTAAAAGCTAAACTTATATTCATAAAATTTACTACTGAAAATAGTAAAATATGCTACATTATATAAAAAATTTTTTTCTTTTATTTATAGTAACACTTAAATACAGTCTAAATAAATTTTATTTTTTTTAATTTATCCTATATTAAAAATTAAAACACCAAATTATATATATTCTAGGAAAGCTAGTAAAAAATTCTACATCAATAAGAAAAATGATTATTTTTGAAGTATGCCCTCAGAATATTATCCAATATAGTAATTTTTGCTTTAGAATTTCTCTCAGTGAATAATATAAAATACATTTAAATAGAAAATACAATTAATTTGCATTTTACAGTTATTTGATGTTCAATTGATGAGTATATTTCATTGATAATTTAATTTAGGTTAAAATAATGCTAAAATTACAAGTAATATAAAAAGGTAGTCTATGTGATCCTATTTATGAGACAGTCGGAAGTTATACGACCCCGGTGTTTCATGGCACAGGTCCCTATTATGAAATAGTTTAAAAATCTGTAAAACTTTATTTAAACACGTATTATTATTTATTATAAAGATATTTTATTAATAAAATATATTAACTATATTTTTTAACAACAAATATTAAAGTTTTGATAATTTTAGCAAATATTCAATAGGAATTAGTGACTCAATCTGTTTCTCTTGTTTTATTCTCTTTTGAATTTCTTTAGCTTATTCTATTAATTTTTTCTTTTCTCATTGCAATTTCTTTTTATTTTTTTTTTGCTTTTTTTCGTATACTATTTTCATATTTTTTTCGAAACGAATCTTATACCCCGTATTTGTGGTCCCTGCCGATGGTCTTGCACGATATAAAACTTTTCTTGAAGTGAGTAAACTGCATTGTGCCCTGATTTGTTTTCTAATATTTTTAAGATTAAGATTTTTTTTTCGGTACAAAGAGGCTGCAGGCATACGATGGACAGCAGCTGCTTTTCTCAAAGAAAGTCTTGATTCTTTTACAGCATGTAAACCATTCTTTGTTTTCATAAAAGAATAATTAATCCATTATATATACACATATATATTTTTTTTTTACATTATCATTTAAATTAACGAGTTACAAAGTTTTATTTGTTAGCTTTAGCTATTTTTTGTTCGATTTTTTTATTATTTTTAAAAATTTCTTTTTAATTTTTCCATTTTTCTAAAAAAATTTAATAAATAAATTTACATGTTGAAATATTAAAAACTTATTTAAAATACTCAATTAAAAAAATTCAATGTTGAACACGAACAGTCAATGTACATAATATTGTTAAGTTATCTTTATAATTGAATAATATTAGACAATATTCCACTTACTTATATAGATCAATTAAACTTTTTTTATTTTATTATAAATCAATTATAATAATAAATATTTAACAAATTAATACCATTGATACCAGTGCATAAAAGAGTGCATGTCTGAATTATATGATACACTGAATTAAGTGTTTCATAGGGCGATACATTCAAATTAATAACTGCAGGTATTAATGAAACACTATAATACAAACTGTTATATTCGTGAAAATAAATAAATGCATGCAGAATTAGAATCTGCAGCTCAAAAGCTTATAAGTAATATATAATTTATACTTAAAAATAATAGAAATTCGAAAAAAAGAGTCGTCATTTCATTTAATTTAACCGTGAGTTTGGACGCAAGAAACAAAACATACTTTTATAATTTTTTTTTTTTTTTTTTTTTTTAAATTCAAATAAAATCAATATTAAATCTAATTAATGTATAATAATATTTTTAAAGTAATCTAACTAATAATTTTTTTTTTTTTTTTTTTTTTACAGTATAAATGATTTTTTTTTTCTTTTATAAATAGTATTTTTTCAATGTTACATAAATAGGAGCATTGTCTCATAATAGATACTTATAGCTTATTATTTGTTTAATCAACAATTGATTGATTGATGTAATTTTTCTTAACCTGTTAGTTGGACATTCAATTTTCCATTGTTATTAAAATAGAACTTTTTTTTTTGTTATTTTAACTAACTTTTTATTCATTTTTCCTTAACATGCCCGCTTTGCCCGGTTTTCGCTATACACAGAACAAAGTTTTGTTACGAATAATGTAATCATTACATTACAATACAGAGATACATAATTTGATTTAAATAATAAATTTACTAATAGTTTTCAAAAATTAGCAAATCTAGCATAGAATTTTGAGACTTGTATTTTTTTTTTAATAGATACGTATCAAGAAATCGCCCTTCGTTAAATTTACATTAACGACATTACGTACGAAACGCCCCATATTTTAAAATGTATATAATAAAAAAAAAAAAAAAAAAGGAAAAAGAAATTTGCTTACTTGGTAAATATTCTTAGATAGATTATGCGAAGTTGACATTCTTCTATACGGTGATTCACTTTCACGCTAATAAAAATTATACAAAATCCAAAATAACTCGTGAACGGTAATTACATTCCGGCAATAAGAATCTTAAAATTGTAGCCGTTACGGAATGAGAAAAAAGACAAAGGCAAAGGAAAGAAAAAGAAAAGATAGGGAGAAAAAGCCTCGCGATTAGAGAACAAGCGAGCAAACGAACGAAGTATAAGAAGAAGAGGAAGAAAAGAGGACGAAAGAGATAGCTTGATAATAAACGGGGTAAAGTCGTAACAGAATTTAATATCACTTCGGCTAACAATGGCCTTGGTTTACATCTTGGACGCAAACTCGCGAGAAAGGGGCGTCTTTTTGAGCATTTGTACGGCTGACTTATCGCGCCTTCTTTCTTTATAGGTATGATTTTGCGTCACCTCGTCTCTCATCGCGATTTTCCCACCCCTCTTTGTGATTTTTCAACTTACATTTACTTTGCTTTGTTTAGAGAAAATTTACATATATACGTACTATATATTTATACTTGTATGGATCATATAGGTATATGCATCTTATTGTCCTGTCTCTGTTATCGTTCAGAACACAAGCTTCGCCGCGTGACTCGATTTTATCGTGTACCTATCTACGGTAACCGTTTATCTAACTCGTCGCTCTTTGTCTCGATTCTTATGATTTATCGAACAAGTCCGGGCCTATGTGTGTGCTCACATGGATAAGCAATTTCAATGAGTTAGTCTGCGCACAGCCGCCGGGTGATTTTAAATGGCTGTAACTAATAGTTCTCGTGTGGAATTTTCGCTGTGTACGTCTTTTTTATTACGCAAAACGAAGAAGAATAGCCGCAGTTGGTGAAGTTGAGAAAAAGTGTAAGAATTATTGTAACGGATTTTATCGTTGAAATTTTCAGATCTAGCTATCATTTATGTTTTAGAGCATTTTTATAATATTAACTATATTTCTGGACAAATTATTATATGCATAACACTGATGTTAATTTACGTATATACTGATGATTAAATGAAGTTATTACGTCGATTTCATACGTTAAATATTATATTTAAAATTTTAAATAAAGCAATTAATGGTTGACGTGAAAGATTTGACGAGTCGTTTGAAGCTTTGCATGCAGTGCACAATTTCCTATATTTTAGTTATTCGATTTTCAATTGTGTCCGCTCGAATAAATTTGGCGACTATTTAACTGATTTACCGTTTTCAAATGCCAATTTACGCTTCTGTTTACGATAATAGCATACATGTGAATTCACTTGAAAGAATTTGCTTTCTTTCAATTAAATTTTAAAAATTATAAAAAATATAAAATTACCGAAGAAAAATTACGATTAATTTTTATGCATCATTAAATGCAACGAAATTATGTTTATTAAGGATCTATAGTATTATTTTGTTATTGTATTTGATTGTTATTAATGATACGATCGTGATAAAACAAGAGGCTTGTAAAACGTATACATTTATATATACTTTTAATGCGATTCATGGTAATAATGCTGAATCATAAAAATTTTTTTTATTCAGATTTTAGTTTCGTTTTTTTTTTTTTTTTTTTTTTTTTTTTTTTTTTTTTTTTTTTTTTTTTTTTTTTAATCTTAAAGTTTTGTATAATTTTATGTCTAATTTAAAATATAAATTTTTAAACTGGAAACTATTTTAATTTAAATAAAGATTATTAAATGCGATGAATTCAATTAAAATTTTATAAAAAATTTGTTACAAATAGTTAAATTTATATTTCAAAAATATAAAAATTTTAAACATTCTAATATTCAAATTTAAGATTATATATTTCGTTTCAGCAAAAAGATATAAATTTTATAAGTTTATGCCCAACGATCAAAGAAATAACATCGTGTTAGCATATTCATGTGAATATAATACTGCATAATCACGCCCGTGTATAATATTGAATGTAAAAAAATTATTTCTTATAAGCATGTAAATAACGTGTAATAAATAATCGAACCACAAACTTTACGTCCAGTTGTAATTTCACATAAAATCGTGATATCTATCTAAAAAAAATTATAATTTTAAATCCGACTATTTTTTATTACCGATTACAAAAATAAATAATACTAATGCTGTTTTTGAATAAAAATATACTGCATATATTGTAAATTCAATATTACATAGGTATTCACAAAAAGATAATAAAATCGTCAAGTTTTTCTAGTTTAATAATCATTCTTGAATTATATACAATTTGCAAAGCTATTTTTCGTATTAGCCTAACAAATTTTTCAGCATGCGAATCTCATTTCTTTTTTAAGGCTAGATGGAAACCCGATAACACATCAAGGCAGAAGTAATAAAAAAAAAAAAAAAATAGGAAAATAAGAGAGCCCCAACGTAATTTGAAAAGTAACTTGCACGCAAATCCACACCTACCTGAAATGTGTCTTGATTGCTGAGATCGAAGACAAGGACATAGGCAGTGGCACTGCGCAGCCCGTAGTAACGGAAGTCCGTCCATTCCAGGTGCGAGCTGACCGGGAAGTAGGGTATCGTCGGTAAATCCGTGATCTTGAGCTTGTAGAGTCGTTCGGCTAACACGACGCTTGGGTAATACGTCTCCCTGCGATCCGTTGGCCTGTACTCCTCCGAGAATTCGCTCCAGACGAATTGCTGCGCAATCGATATTTGCGCGTACGCGCGTGTAAGTATATATTAGTTATTTATGTTCCTTGAGCGAGCCTCTCGTTATTACAGCTTGAGGTGAAATATGTTGAAAAAAATTTTTTAAGCACCATGAGTGAACCTCGCGTCATTAAAGCTTTTGGCTCATATTTTGTGGATGGATAGAGGCGACTGCGGTCCTACTACCCATCCACAAAATATGAGTCGAAAGCTATAATGACGCGAGGTTCACTCATGGTGCTTAAATTTTTCAGCTCTGTAACCCATACGAAGACTCTTACTTATCAAACAGTAATTAGTTTTATTTTGTTGCGTATTAATAATATGCAATTTGGAACCTATGCTGAATGAAATTGAACCTAAACTATAGTTATCGTCTGCTGGCGCATGCGCGTTTTGTACACGCACGCGTACATGTACATTTAGGGTCAGAAAGTGACAGACAACAGAATGTAAATATAAATATGAACTATGAAATTAAAGAAAATAGTGAATAGAATTTGTTCTCTTATCACACATTAAGAACGAACATTACCGGCACAACGATACGCTACACTGAAAGAAAATAGAAGAAAAGCAGAGCTCCCGTGGTCGCTTGAATATATTGGATAGTCTAAAAAGTATTGAGCCTTTTTTGTCACTAGATGGTGTTCGTTGTCATATATCGGGCAATACTAATCAGATTGAATCAAACTGACATGCGTTTGAAAGATGACATTCCAGTCTACAATTTTCATATGGACAGTTTTGTATTCCGTCATTCGTGTCAAAAGTTGTATTCATTTAAAAATGAGTGAAATTTCTGAAAAAATTCGTTATATTTTACAATACCACTACGATCAAGGTGAGAATGCATCGCAGGCTCGTGAAAAAATTTGTGGTGTCTACGGTTAAAATACTTTATCAAAAGCCACAGCCAAGAGATGGTTCGCTCGCTTTCGTTCGGGAAATTTTGATGTCAAAGATGCACCTCGCTCAGGTCGACCAATCACTGAAAAAGTCGATGAAATCTTATAAAAAATAGAATACCGACACATAAGCAGCCATGACATTGCTAAGAAACTGAATATCCATCACCAAACAGTTTTGAACCATTTGCGTAAGGCTGGATACACAAAGAAGCTCAACGTTTGGGTGCTGCATGAATTAACACAAAAAAATTTGATCGACCGAATTTCCATTTGCGAAATGCTAATAAAACGCAACGAAATCGAGCCATTTTTGAAGCAAATTATTACGGGTGATGAAAAATGGGTAAGATACGAGAATGTCGTTCGAAAAAGATCATGGTCAAATAAAGTGAATCATCACAAACGACTTCAAAGCCAGGATTGACACCAAATAAGGTTATGCTGTGTGTATGGTGGGATTGGAAGGGAATTGTTTATCATGAGGTACTAAAACCTAGCCAAACACTCAAGTCGGCTCTGTACTGTCAGCAATTAACCAGATTGCAACAAGCAATTCAAAAAAACCGGCCAGAATTGATCAATAGAAAGGGCGCTGTCTTCCATCATGACAATGCCAGACCACACACATCTTTGATGACCCGGCAAAAATTGACAGAGCTTGGCTGGGAAGTTTTGATGCATCCACCATATAGTCCAGACCTTGCACCATCAGACTACCATTTGTTTCGGTCTCTGCAAAACTTCCTTAATAAAAAGAAATTCACTTCAAAAAGGGACTGTGAAAATAACTTGGCCAAGTTTTTCGACGATAAACCACAGAAGTTCTACACAGATGGAATAATGGCTCTACCCAAAAAATGGCAAAAGGTCATAGATAATAATGGACAATATGTACTTAAATAAAATCCATTATAAATAAAAGAAACATTCAATTGAAAAATGACAAAAAAAGGCTCAATACTTTTTAGACTATCCAATATATTGTGCGAAGGAGAGAGCGAAACAGAGATAGGATGGTCAAGTGGGAGCAACGGTGTGCGCGCTCATATTGCTGTCTCGTTCTCTCTCCTTCGCTCAACACACATAAGTCGTACTATGCGTTCCAAAAATATAAGTCTCAACTAAGACTCACATGATAGGCTATACTAAGCGGCAAATATATAGCAGTGGCACTGTTTATGTTCTTTTCTCCTAGGACGTATAAGAATGTATACGTTCTAGTAGGACGTATAGAATGTCTATACAGCTTAAGAGGACGTATAGAAAAATTTTAATACAATCAAGAAGGCGCTTGCGCGTATCGAAACCATTTACGTGCTGAGGATGCTCCGTAGGTAAGAGTCGCCGTACGGGTTAATAGGCTGAAAAAATATATATGTGTATGCGTGCAGAACATGTACGTATTTATACGTAGACATATGTGCGCGCGTAAAGGTACACGTTTAGATGTACGTGTCGAATGGTGTGTAATTACACAGATACTTCGTCTCTCTATTCCTCCATTTCCCACTTTTCTCCTTCCCCCACCTCTTTACAGTTTTCTCCACTACGTACACTCATTCGATCCACGATATACGAGCAGCAACGGCGCGCTTGTCTTGCGAATGAACTGTTTTCAAACGTGTCGGCAATTCACTTTATTCGAATTGTATCAGCTTAGTTTATTTATCGTGCACTGTTGATCTACTACCCCGTCTGTTTCTATTTCTCTTGTTTTTATCTTATTTTCCTTTCAATTTTTTTTTTTTTTTCTTACTTTATGCTTTATTTATTTGCGTTCAAGATAACTTTTAAGTTTAATGTTTATTTATGCGTGTAAGTGCTTTGGGAGAATACCGTGACCCGATTTATAGTAAATATGCAAAGAATCGTTGTGCAAATGTTTTTTTATAGAAAGTATCTCTTTTTAGATAAACAATAACCTTAGTTTTTTCGATGTATAAATTGAGCGTGGAAAAAAAAAACAAAAAATAGTGTATAAAAATTAGTTTTTTTTTGCTTTACCTCTTTTTCCATACCACCTAATTTTGTCTTTTTTTTCTGAAACCGACTCTAAATAGCTTGAAACAAAGTAATTAATGAAAATATATTTATTATATTATTAATAATAGATGGAAAAATATGTTGTATATTTTATATAGTTTGAATTCGAATTGGTAATAATATTATATTCTTTCTCAGAGTATGTCTAATACGTTTACATTCTATTAGGTATCTACTTAAGGCCCAAATGAACTGAATTCTTATGTAAACTTTAGATCTTTCGTTCAACTTTAGATCACAAAAATGAATATTTGTATAAAAAAATAGTCACTTTTAGAGTTTTGAGGTTGTTTTTTTGAAGGCCGTTGAGAAAATTTCGGAAAAAGGACATCTAACCTTACTATTTCAAGAAAACTTGAAAAAAATATGAATTTTTCATAATATTTTTCTTTATCTACATTTTTCGATGGATGGACATTTTTCTATCACTACCAAATTTATTAAAAAAGTGATCCCGATACTAAAAGAAGAAGATCCTAGCTTTAGAATTTTAATTTTTTAATTTTTTCCAAGATAGCGTTGTCAAAATGGCGGCTGAAGAAGTTAGTTTTCATTAAATTCATAATTACCAAAATTCATGGATTTGGGTTCAGATTTTTAAAGGCAAATAAATTTAAAGGTCTTTATAGAAGTTTTTAGAGTCGCTGATCACGATTCCGATGTCATAATATTAAAATTTAATATGGCGGTTCCAATATGGCAACTATTTATGTAAAAATTTGATAGTTTTCATTGAACTGACCTGAAATTACATTTACGGAGTTTCTCGGAGTCACTTATCACAATTCCGATGCCAGAATGGCAAAATGCAATATTGCAGATCTAATAGGACGGCTATTTAAAGCTAAATTCAATTTTTTCCTTGCAACTAGCCTGAAAGTACACTTACAGGCAGTTTTGAGATCGAGGCGATTTAAGAGCTAGATTTAAATCTAGCTAGAATCGAATTTTTATTTTTGTTGGAGAAGAGAAAGAGACAAGTATACGAGATAGAAAATTCGAGCATAAACAATCGCCATATTAATTCGCCATATTCCATTTTGTAATACTGAAATCGGGACCGAGATCAGATATCTAAAGTGATCGTAAGAATTCAGTTCATTTGCGCGTTAATAGTTTAGTCTTGTATATGTAAGTAATTAATATACTGAGAGAAATTTTGTAATAAAAATTACTACATTTGATAATATCCTAAAGGTATACTTAAAAAATAATCATTTTTCTTATTGTTGTAGAATTTTTTACCAGCTTTCCTATAACATTTATAATATGGTGTTCTAATTCTAAATATAAGATAAATTAAAAAAAATAAAATTTATTTAGACTGTATTTAAATGTTACTATAAATAAAAGAAAAAATTTTTTTATATAATGTAGCATATTTTACTATTTTCAGTAGTAAAATTTATGAATACAAGTTTAGCTTTTAAAATTTAATAAAAAAAAATGGTAAAAATTATAATTCACGAAATAGTATACCGCAGCGTGCAAGCGATACGTGCAACCGTTTATTTGTTCTTCGTGTGAAAACGAATGCGTACTTTTTAGGTTAGCGACTTTTGTTAACTTAAATTATTCAGCTTAATAATATATACGCCAGGTGGCTATATGAATATTGTCCTTACTCGCAAGTGACTGGCGATATTCTCGATTAGTATATATATGAGAAATTTTTATAATTTTTAATATGGATAGTTATTGTATACATGTGAATGCGATAGCGATTGCGAATGCGAACGTATTAATATGTAACGAGTGGTTAATTCTTAATCAAGTATATATAATAATAGTAATATGATTTCTAATCTTCGATAAATAAATGATCAACTATACGATATTCATACAAAAATTGAAAACGGAATAACCTAAAACAAAAGATGTTCCTGGGTACAGCAAAAAAAAAAATTCGTTTTCTTTAAAAAATAAATACTTATAATGCATTGGAAAATTAAAATTTATTTCTAAAAAATAGTAAAAATCATATTGAAATTTAGTATAATTTCTAAATTGTAGTATTAAAAATAGTAAAAAGTAATTCAAGGTTCAGTAATATTTCTAAATTAACCGTAACGAAATTTTCTTTTTTTTTTGTAAATTCTACTGTTTAAAAAGTACGTCCTCGCTATGCTATTGGAAAATAGTAAAAATTCCTATTTTTATCGTAAAAATTACTAAAGAATTTCTCTCAGTGTAGGAAGGTTAAAGCAAATTCTCCGGAAGAGTTCAGAGCGTAACCCCAGACAAGAGGGGGGGGGGAGTGGGATTGAATGCAAAGTCCCCCTTCTTCTCGATAAAATAGTATGGTTTACTATGGATAAAATAAAAAAAAAAGTTTTTTTTTCAGTATATTTTTTGTCAATTACTTTGGTGACTACCGTATTTATGTTGTTTTCAGGACAAAGAAAAGGGGAAAAAAATGTGACGGAAGGAGATAAAGTACCATAATAAAATAAATAAATCCTTTTTGATGTTATGAAAATGCGAAACTCTTTTAATAATGTACGATTCTTTTTATAATGTTACGACTACTAAAAACTACTTTTAATAATGTTACGACTAAATTCGAATAACATTTTTAGTTTGACTAAATTTACATAAAAATTTATTTATTCGTGCAAGAATTTTTGAGGTATGTAATTTTAAATTAAAAACTATTATACAAATCATGCGAAGTATTTTTTTGTTAAATTTGTTATTTAAATACAGTTATGAAATATTCTAGTGTAAATAGGTTTGTTTTTGAATGAACATTATAATTTTAATATCACAGAGCAAGAATTTGAATTAAAAAATATAAAAATATTAGTATGTATGTAATTAGATTAACTAGTTGAATTATTGTTAGTTCCATCATTTCAAAATAATTTAACTTTTTGTGCATTCCATTACAATTGTTAATTTTATGTTTAAGGAAAAAAATCCAAAAAAATATTTATCATTTGTGCATTTGGCTTTGTAATGCAAGCAAAATTTTCAGCAATAATTTAAAGTTTAAATGTAGAAAGTACAATTTTCTAAAAAAAATAGCTTTTAAAATGTGAAAATTGCGAAGCTTTTCAGTTGACTGATTTTATCGCGATGAAATTCCGAAAATGGAGAAATGAGATACACTAAAATTCGTAATGAGAATAGTGAGGAAAGATATTTCAAAATTTATAAATTGTAAACTAGTGTACGGTATACAAACCACTGTTTTATAGAATTCATTGTGTACAATGGGGTCATGAAATTCACTTAGCGACGATACTTAAATTAAGCAAAATTGTGTAATAAAAAAAAAAAAAAAAAAACAAGATTTAAAAATGATGCAAATATTACTTTACTTGAAAAAAAAAAAAAATAAATAATTAGCTTATTTAGCATAATCTTTTAATATATTTTTAAGGCACAATAAGAACCAATACGTTTATTTTTTGTTTTTCATTGAAATCATCACCTGTGCACGTAAGCGAAGTGAGAATCAATTAGGTTCGATTTTTAATTACTCCGAGAGATTAATTATCACAAAAAAGTTTTCCAATCGCGGGAGAATAATAAAAGGGAGAAAAAAAGAAAAGAAAAAGTGATCGAGCTCGTCTGTCGCGCTTTTGGGTTTTAGCCGTAGTATTTTATTGACATACCGCGTGCGATCAAGTCGTTTAATTAATGTCGGCAATCGGGGACGATATCAAATGCGGCTACAAGAGCCCAACAGATGCGGCATTTTTCTCGTTTCGCTCCGGTGCGCTTAATAAGCTGTAAAAGTGAGATCCTTTTCAGTCCCTACTTTTATCTTTCTCTCTTTCTCTTTCTCACGATCTAGAGATTCGAAGGGGCGACTCGTAGACGAGCTTCTCGGGAGAGGTCGGAAACGACTCTCGGAATAATGTCGTCGCTCGTATGTTGGGAAATGGATTTTCCTCGACGTCCCCCTTACAGATATAGATATGTGTACGAATGTAGATGTGTACGTGTACAGGCGAACATAAGAAAAGGGATGTAAAACTTACGTGTATTTATACATATATAGGGTGATTCATTATGAAGTTTGATTTTTAATCTCAAATAAAAGGCATAAAGTTGAATTTTATAGTAAAAATTTTACTGTGAGTCGAAAGAACAATCTGGTCCAAAACGTGAAATCAAGTTCTCACCAAAATGATTTCTCAATAAGTCCATTGTTTCTCTCGCTGTATGCGAAGTAGCGCCGTCTTGTTGAAACCAAAGTTCACCGATACCACGGGCTTCAATTTCAGGTAGCAGAAAATCCGTTATGATGGTGCGATAGCGGTCGCCATTGACGGTTACGTTCTGACCGGACTTATTTTGAAAGAAATATGGACCAATGATTCCACCGGCCCATAAACCACACCAAACTGTGCATTTCTGTGGCTTAGTGGTAGCTGTTGAAGCTCTTCAGGTTTTTCATCAGCCCAAATACGGCAATTCTGCTTATTGACGTATCCATTGAGCCAAAAATGCGCCTCATCACTGAACAAAATTTCGCGATTAAACAGCGGATTTTTATTGAGCTGATTCAGAGCCCATTCACCAAAAACACGACGCAAACCTAAGTCGCCCGGCTGCAATTCTTGCACGAGTTGAAGTTTGTATGCCTTAAAACCAAGATCTTTACGCAAAATACGCCAAGTTGTTGCGTACGACAAACCAAGTACGTCACGGTTTTCAGCCACACTCTCAGCTACAGCCGCTATATTCTCTTCACTACGTGCTGAATGTGGTCTAATCGGTCGAGTATCATCCAATAATGTATGCTGGGCTTCAAATTTGCGGATGGTATTGGCTATAGTGGTTTTGGTAGGTCGACGCTGCACACCATAAGTTGCTCTAAGAGCACGAAAAACATTTTTCACAGAACGCTGATTTTCGTAATACAGCTGAACAATTTGGATACGTTGTTGCGGTGTAAGTCTTTCCATGATGATTTGTCAAACAATACTGAACAAAAATTACATTACAGTTTGACAGGAGTCATGCGTGATCTGTAAAAGAAAGCCTATTGAAAATCAAACCTCATAATGAATCACCCTTTATATGCATTTTTGATATATAGATAAAATAATGTATTTTTTACCCCACACTGCGCCTTTTTCTTTCTTTCTTTCTTTCTTTCTTTCTTTTATACTCAAATACATAGATAAAGCTTTGTTTGACTTTCTAGTTTTATATTTAAAAACGGCTTCGAATTTAGAGAGAAAGGAAAAAACGTGTCTTTGTGCGAAAAACTGTTTATCGAATTTTTTACCTTCCTTTTTCTTTTTTCTCTTGAATATTTTTTTACGACAGCGACGCTATTATTTCCATTCTGAAAATGCTTCTCATTCCAGCTGCGTGTTTTCTTTCGATTCTTGTGCTTTCTTTGGTGCTAACTTCTTTATCGTCTTTTTTTTATTCGTTTTTAAAACGAGGAAAAAAGAAACGCCGAGGAGAAAAAAGAACGTATCAGCAGCAGAAATCTTACGGATTAAAAGTTCACATGAAATCATCCAACCATGAGCTGTTTCCTCTCGAATAAAGGAACCAGGTGTTTTTAATGTCGGTTCGTCGATTCTTTTTTATTATCAAGAACTTTGAGTAAATGTGCGACCGGACGCATTTTATTACACCAGATGCGCAAGCATTTTTCTATTCATGCTATTTAATACTTCTTGCATTATCAAATTTTATTATTTTTTAACAATTTAATCAGTCTATATGTAGTTAAATTCTTAATTTTGTAAAAAAAATTATAATTGAATTCTCTACTCTTAACCCTCAAATACATGATTTTTTATTTTGAATTAAAAAAAATTTTTTTGTATAGGAATAGAGTCATAGGTTACATAAAAAATAAATAAAAAAATTCAGGTAATAATATTGAGTATTTTTTCGTTCACACGTGATATATTGTCTATAGTTATCAATGTGCGTTCGGTAACGCAGAAGTTCAGGTTTTTTAATTAAATTAAGTGAAACTCGAATGTAGACCATTGATAACAATATACATTTAAGGTTAAAACTTTGATTTCATTATTTTGATTCATATTACAACGACAAGTTTATGCTACACTATTACGAAATTATTTGAATTTAATAATGTTTAAAATTTAATAATCTTTATATACAATTAATTCATTGGGTAAATAAGCTAAAATAACTTTAATAATAAACATTACCTTCCGCATAGTTCAATTTATTATTGGGTTTTATACATTTTTGTCCGAATTAGATGTTTTCAAAATTCTCTTCCACAAAATTTTAAAAAGCAATATTTAGTTAATAAGTAATATTGTTCCGATAAAATAGCATAGAAATAAAATTTTGCTTAATCTTTAATTCTTATATTTTTTTAAATAAGAAATTAATTGTTGAATTAAGACGAAGTAGAATATTTAAATATAGGGTTATCCATTTTACGCTTGGGAAAGTAAAGCTAAAGAAAACACATAAAATATTCAGATGGAAACGAAATTTTTTATTCAATATAAAGATCGAACCTTGCCATTATACGTGAAACACAACATCATTCAAATGTCCTCCACGGGACCTCTTACAGGCCTCAATCCTTTTAAGGTAATTTTCAATGACTTTTCGGCACATTTCCGGCAATATCTCGGCCATAACTTCACGAATATTGGTTTACAATTGCTCAAGATTTTGAGGATTGTTCGCGTAAACACGGTCTTTCGCATAGCCCCATAAAAAGAAATCCAAAGGTGTTAGGTCGCAGGATCTTGCGGGCCAATTGACATCACTCAATCTCGAAATTACGCGTCCTGGAAATTTCTCTTGCAAAAGTGCTCGATTAGCCTGTGTTGTGTGGCTTGTGGCTCCGTCCTGTTGGAACCACATGTTCTTCAGATCATAATCTTCAATTTCTCTTCAAAAATAATCGGTTAACATCCGTCCATTGCGGTCAGAATTGACTGTAATGGCTCTTCCTTGATCGTTTTAAAAAAATACGGGCCATTAACACCACCAGACCATAATGCACACCAAACGGTCACTTTTTCCGGTTGCAAAGGCCTTTCTGCGATCACCTGAGGATTTTGAGAGCCCCATATGCGGCAATTCTGTTTATTTACGTAACCACAGAGCGAAAAATGAGCTTCATCACTAAAGAAAATTCTGTTCGAAAAATCGTTATCAATGGCTTGTTGTTCAATTACCCAATTCGCATACATTCTGCGTTGTGTATGGTCTTGAGGCTTAAGTTCTTGAGTGAGTTGGATTTTGTACGGATGGAGATGCAAATCCAAATGCAAAATCCGCCACAATGAGCCGTAAGACAAGCCCAAATGTTGAGCACGTCGAGGAATCGACAAATTCGGGTCTTCCTCCACACTTTGAGCAACGACAGCGATATTTTCAGCAGAACGAATGTTGCGATGATGCACAGGCCTTGGAATATCAATAACCGATCCAGTCTCTTCAAATTTTCTCACTGTGTTCGAAATTGTTTGCTGTGTAGGTCGATTATGTCGACCGTAATCGGCTCGTAAAGCCCTAAATGTTGATACAGCAGAATCACCATTTTTATAATAAAATTTGATAATTTTAACGCGTTCTTCGACTGTTAAACGATCCATATTTCTAAATGGCAAACCTTCAACTAAAAAAAACACGCTTTGGATGACATTTAACTCTGACAGATGTCAAATGGCAGGGTTATACTTTTCCTACCACGAAATGGATAACCCTGTATATTTGCTTTAACATGCTCGAGACTGTTTCTACTGAAAACTTCAAGCGCGAATAAATTCTGATAGATTTTAAATTAATTATTAAAAATATTATTTATTATTTTACAAGAAAAATAAAAGCATTTTTAAATAAATTTATAAAAACAAAGTTTTTTTTTTAAATAAAATTATTTTTTATTTAATTATCCATGTAAAATGTTTTTCAAGAAAGTCAATGAATAATAATGAAGGTGAAAAAATAGGGCTAGGAACTATTAAAGTATATCTATACTATACTAAATTAAAGTATATATGAGACGTTTTTATTTTATCAAATTAAAAATTTTACTCGCTCGTTTAAGGGAACAATTTTTTAATATTCTCCCGTAACTTGTTTACGCAAAATAAAAAAAAAATTAAAATAAAATAAAAAACGTTCATACACTCTTTTTCAAAGTCAAGCGTTTACGCATTTCTTAAGCATCGAAGTTCTCGTGTTGATAAACCGAGTGTAAAATTCATTATCTGAACTGTTATTATATACTATTATTCTGAACTGTTTCTTCGAATTTTTCCTCGTCTTCTTGCGCGAATAGGAACGTACAATATTCCAAATGCGAATATAATTATATTGTATATAATTTAATAAAATTTGAAATTTTAAAATGAAGTAATCTCCATAAATATTCGTATAATAAAAATGCATAATTATCGAGTAATTTAAAATCGAAGTAGTAAATGATTCACCAATTAAGTTTTACTCGCCGGAACGGCGAACAATGAAAAAAGATAGGAGTCTTTAAGCTTATCGTGCGACGGCTGAAGTAGCATGTGTAAGTATGTATGTATAAAAGCTGGGAAAATCAAATGAGCGCGCCGGATTTTAAATTGACAATTATCCCTTGTGCTAAATAACTCTTGGAGAATAAGTAATTGTGCCTTTTTAACCACGATTCGAATACATAAATGTTTTTATTGTAAATATTTTTTTTTATAAACAAAATATACGCCGTTAAATTTATTGTTTTACAATTATATTATATTTTTAGGTAATTTTTATTTTAAAACACCTTAACGCGCATTGACCGACTTATCGAGCTACAATTAAGCAGTTCTTTTTTCTTACCACGAAAATATTTATGCTCGAGCGCGTTGCGGTCATCGTCGCATTTAATTAAAATTTCG